>JASDQU010251669.1:1007-13545 GCA_032191745.1 Picea mariana
TATGGGAAAATACTTCTAAATGTTCCATTGGTGTTCAATAAGTGGAATATTTGGGTAATATTGTATCTCATGAGGGTGTGAAAGTGGAACATAACAAAATTAAATCTATGGTGGAATGGTCAATTCCCAAAACATTGAAGAATATAAGATGGTTCTTAGGATTGACAGCTTATTACCATAATTTTGTCAAGAAATATGGTTGAATAGCAACACCTCTAACAATATTATTGAAAAATAATGTTTTTTATTGGACTCAAGAAGCAACGCAAGATTTTGAAAAACTTAAGGAGGCTATGTGTAGAACTCCAGGCTACAATTGACTTCAAAAAAACATTCATTATGGAGTTTTATGTCTTTAGGGGTGGCGTTAGTGCAATTTTAATGAAAAAAAATAAGGCCCCTACCTTTGAGAGCCACCAACTTAAAAGGAAGAACTAACTCAAAGCCATATGTGAGAAGGAAATGTTGGACATACTACATGGAGTTAAGTAATGAATGGTACCCTTACCTAATAAGAACACACTTCAAGATAAAAGAAGATCATGATATTGTAAAGTACTTCTTATAATAATGATCATATTTAGAAGAACAACAAAAATGGGTTAGAAAGATGCTAGTTTGTGACTTTGAAATTTTTTGCAAAAAAGGGAAAAAAATGTGGGGGTGGATGTACTTTCATAAAAAGAAGAAAACATTGAAGCTTTACTTTGTAGTATTTTCATTCTACAAGTTGATTGCATGGAAGAAGAAATGTTATAATGGTAATAGACTAGAAGTCATTGAAGCTCATTCAACAAATATAACATGCTCTAGTGCAACATATGTTTTGTGTGGAAGAATGATTTACTTTGGTATAAGGATCACCTGTATTTATGTAAGAATTCACAAATCAAATAGAAGTTCATATTGGAACTAGACATTTATACTATAGGAGTACATTTGATATTTTTCAAAACTTACCACAAGATCAATAAGGAATTTTTCTAGGAAGGTCTTAAAAATAATCTTCAAAAGTTTGTGGTGAAATGTTTGGTTTTCCAATAGAACAAATGARAGACAATCGAGATCYCGTGTSTTCTAAAATYRTTAGCCRTACCAAGTCAACATTCRAAATAAGTCTCAATGGATTTTATCATAGGTCCACCAAATTCTAAAGAAAAGAATGTCATCATGGTGGTGGTGGATTAACTCACAAAATCTCTTACCATCCTCAATCTGATGGACAAAATGAGATTGTCAATAAATTTCTAGAAGGTTATCTCCATTTCTTTGTGTATGATAAATAGCCACAAAGGGTCAAGTGGTTACCTTAGTAGAATAGTGGTACAACACTTCCATCCATACTTCATCCAAAATATCCCTAGTTATGACACTCTATGGGCATCATCCTCCATCCATTATATCACCTTTGAATTCAGGGATTATGTATTCTTAAGGCTACAACAATAAAAATATATGTCCTCAAGCAAAAAAATAAGGGCAATAAATTAGTACGCAAYTACTATGGTCTCTATAAGATATTGTAGAGGATTGGTAGTATGGATTACAAATTGGAGTTGCATCCATGTTCATTTGTACATCTRGTMTTCCATATTTCATKTTTAAAGAAGGTCATCATTGATAAKATCCTAGTTTAGAKTATTTTCCAAAGATTGATGAAGAGAGGAAAATCATACTAGWACCTGAAACAAACATTGTGTTGAAATATTGTAAYTGCAAAGAGTATTCTATTCATTATTGATGTATTATTCATTAGATCAATCCCCTTTTGCGGATTGATCATGTCAGGTATTGTAAATGACCAAATTCCCTTTTGCGGATTGTTCAAACCCTAATTGTAATAGGCTAAATGAGAAGTTAGCCCCAGGATATATTAAAGTGGTTATAACCACTCAGATTAAGAAGTCGACCCTGCCAGTGAAAAGACACCTCACTCCAGCACCTGCCAAATTGTATAAATAAAGAGGCTAGTGCCTCATTTGGACACACACTCACTTGTTCATCAAAGTGCAAGTTCGGAGCTGCAGTTGGAGAAGAAGGAAGAGAGAGAGAGGCACATGCTTGAGAGAGGAATTTATGTATTTGTTTGATTTATCTCTTGGCATTGTATTGGCTATCTATATTAAGGAAGTTTTTGTTGGGTTTTCTCCCCCATGAGGGTTTCCCAGGATAAATGATGTGTCTCTTGTGACTGTGTATTTCTCAGTGATCCTATCTATGCTATGGTTATCTCGTGAAATGAAAAGAAACCTAATAATAGCATAAACCTTAACATGGTATCAAAGCTACGCTGAAAAGAACATCTTTCACAAGAGAAAGAGAAAAACGTCAATGTTGTCATACATGCAAATTAGGGTATTTTATGAAGACGAATTTCAACCCCAAGACCATCTAGAAAAGTGTGCCCTTCCTCAAGGATCACTTTGTCATCATCAGTGAAACTTTTCAGTGGCTAGATCTCTCGAAAAGTGAAACCCTAGTTTTCACAAAGTACCAGAAAACCAGAGTACCAGAAGTACCAGAAAACTAGAAGAACCAGTCCAGAAATCCGTTGATCAAGTTTGAAGGGGTAAAAGTTGGATTTTATGAAATCTAACCACACAAGGCTACTCACCTCAGCCAAGCACACCTCCTGGTAAGTTCAGAATTCAATTTTGAGCATTTTCATTTTTTGGTCATTTTCCTAGCTCCAGGTAAAAGATGTCTGCAAGCACTAAGCTTGTTGAAAAGATAGAAGGTGTGGAAAAATTCCATGACTGGAAGTATAGGATTGGACTCATTATTGAAGAGAATGACCTAGCAAGATTTGTCAAAAAAGAAGTACCAGAACTCGACGATGCTGCAGATAAAGCAAAGCACCAAAAGGACATGATCAGACCTAAAAGAATCATTGCAGACTCTATCAAAGATCACTTGATTCCTCAAGTGTCTTCAAAGAAGACTCCAAAATAAATTTTTGATGCCCTGACCAGATTATATGAAGGAAAGAACATAAATTGGAAGATGAATCTAAGAACTCAACTCAAGAATACAAGGATGCAGAAAGGAGAAACGATCCAGGAATATTTCTCCAAAATATCTCAATTCAAAGAACAAATAGAAGCTATTGGAGATACTATAGATGAACACGAACTCATAATGACAACCCTTAATGGTCTCACAAGACCTTGGGATGCATTCATCCAAACTATTTGTGCTAGAAAGGAGAAACTAAAATTTGATAGTCTTTGGGAAGAATGTATTCAAGAAGAATCAAAAGTAGCTAACCGAGAAGCTTTACTATCAAGAGATGAAGATCAAGCCCTAGCTACTCACACTAAAGGAGGAAGAAAGAAGTCTTACTTCCAGAAAGAAACTCATAAAGAGTCTTACCCCCAAAACAAATTCATACATAAAGAATCTCAACCTAAGAGATTCCAAAAGAAAGGACAAAGAAAAGAAAGAGACTTCTCATCTTACCAATGCTACCATTGTGACAAGATGGGACATATTGCGAGACATTGTCCAGCTAGATGAGAAGAATATAAGAGGAAAAATAAGAGGCACCATGCCCATGCAGTTGAAGATGAAGAGCCACCCGCTAAGATGATAAGAGAACGAATTGAAGACTATGTATTAATCTCGGCCCTCTCAGGATCAATATCACCTGGAGAGGACACTTGGCTCATTGATAGTGGTGTTTCCAAGCATTGAAATATCCCTGATCTTGCTAATTGAGATATTTGCTACTGATCTCCTATTCTGTCTTGCAGATCTGATACATTGGGGGTTTCTGGATGCGTTTCAGTGGTATGTTTGAGATCTTGATGGTTATTGCATGTGTATGTGGGTTATTGCATGTGCATGTTGGTTATTACATGTGAATGTTGCATATTTATGGTTTAAACAACATATAAAGGATGTATGCAAAAGTAGAGAACATCAACTGCCCAATATAATGTATAATAACGGTTCGAGCATGGAAATACAATAGCCTACTGGAAATATAGAATATAAACGTTAGTCAGATCTCAAGGATCAATACTGGAATACAATCAAATAACATAAAAATACTCGTGATCAGAAGATGATAGCAGATCTGATGCATGCACGGATAGATCGACGAAAATATGCAATTTCGGCAAAGTACGGTAACCGCTACTAGCTGGAAAAATCGTTCGGAAGTTCAGACCATTGGAATACACTGGAAACTACTCCAAAAGAAATTCCCTGGCCTCTAGACTGAAATGGGTGAATGCCGGATCTCAAATATGGTCTCTAAGGCACTGGATCTGGACCCCTGGGGGGTTTGCGCACCTCCTGGAGCACTGGATGTGGCCCAAAGGATTCTACCAATGGAATCTGTTGCTATATGGCTCAAAACAATCGTCTAGCCAAATAAAGAAATGGGTTGGAAGGATTTTTCCGGATCTGCTTTGAAACTCTGCATGCAACACCAAATGTCTGTCTGGAAGAGTTGCGCCCTAAATGGATGAATGAGTCGATATGCAAGATTCCACCTTCATAATATGACGATAGATGGCTCAATAGAAGCACCCTATCTAGATTTCAAATGGGTTGGAAGGAAAATGCAATCTGGATACGGGTCTAGTGCAGCTCTCCAAACCCTCAAACTGGCTTGCGCCCTCACTGGCTAAGTTGCGCACTCTGCAATGGATACTCCTAAAATGTACAATGAAATACCTGGATGGTATCTCCAATGGGCTAGGGTGTGTCTCTCAACACCGAAACCAATCAATGGTGGTGGTTTCCTCGAGAAATCCACAAAATAGTAAGGTCGGCTCTCCTCCTCCTCTGGGAACTGTCAACATCAAATCATAACAATGCATAATGAGGAATTAGGTCAAATTCCTCCCTTTATACCTTTCCCAATCTAATTCACCATTGACCTCACTTAAGCTAGGCACTTTTCCTCCTAAGTGATTAATTAATCAATTAAGTCCCCCTTTAACACCTTTTCATTATAATTCTTCGTTGACTTAGGCTTAAGTGACTTTTCCTAAGTATTTTGGCTTAATTCATCGTTTAGCCATGAATTCCTCTTTATTTCTCCATATTGTTCCCTATTTGTGTCTGACTATAGTCTACGGGAACACATAGACTACTGAGTCACTCCCCGCTAGCCTACTCTTGGAAACGGGACATCACAGTCCTCCCTTCCCGAGATTGCTTGTCCTCAAGCAACATCAATCCTGGGTGCTGTAAGATATGCTCTCCCTCCCATGTCGCATCCTCCACTGGAAGACCCCTCCATCTAACCAAGCACTATCTGATGATCCTGCTCCTCAATCTGCACTCTCTCTGCTCTAGTACCTCCTCTGGCACTAGCTCCAACTAGCCCTCCTCATCCAAGGGTGGCAACTCCTCTGAAATGCTAACCTGTTGTCCCACAACCTTTTTAAGGCAAGAGACGTGAAAGACGTTATGAATCTTGCTACCTTTCGGTAGCTCTAGCTCGTATGCCACCTCACCTATCCTCCTGATGACTCTGTATGGCCCGTAGAACTTTGGCTTTAGCTTCGCTGCTCTTCTCCTCTTCAAGGAGGATTGTCGGTAGGGATGTAATCGTAGGAAAACCAAATCCCCTACCTCAAAATTGCACTCAACTCTGTGTTGGTCTGCATATATCTTCTGTTGATTCTGAGCTGACTGCAAGTTCTCCATTACTGATTGAATAATCCTTTGACTCTCCTCCACCCAATCCTTGGCCCCTGGGACCCTGCTATCCCCAAACACAGTCTCTATAAAGGAGGGCGCATCCCATAAGCAGTTACAGAGGTAGATCCAAATACAGATGAAGATCCAATTTACCTTGTTGAGTCAGAACCCCTTTAAGCAGACGTTCGAAAGCTTGTTCGAGAGCTATTGCCTGCAGTAAACACCCACCATCTACTCCTCCTATCGTATTGGCCCCCCTTGGCATAACCATAGAGATAGAGAAAACCAGCCTTGGATAAGGGTAGACACATAAAATCCCTCATATAAGATGTCGTTATTCAGTGATAGGTGTGATGTTGTCATATGGGTAGCCTGCAACGTAGGTCCTAAGGTTGTATCTTTTTATCGGCAAAGGATCAGCTCGGTGGATCATGTAGCTTAGGACACGGAGAAGTAGCGGYGACTATAAGGGGATACACATCAGCTGGTGTGTAACGGCTACTTCGTTACTGAGGGAGGATGTTCATCGATGCTTTGCTTTAGCCGCGGGGTAATCAACTGCCTTTCCTGCGGGATCTACTGCTAGCATTGGATCTCAATATCGATCAACTGGACTTGAGACTAAGACTTGAGACTAAGATTGGAACGGATTCAATTGGATAAGGATTAACCGGTCTGTCAATCTGAAAGCTTTCGCCCCTTGTTACCCATTTATCGACAGACAATTTCGTATATACAATTCCCTGAACGGTGACATCCTGATAGACATATGGTAAGTCGTGTTGTAGCAATACTCACCCATATGTAACCATCTCACCCAAGTGTGTTGTTGCCCCCCCACATAGTTCCTCAGATACCCTTTCACCCATTTGTTGACGATCTCTATCTACCCATCTGTCTGTGGGTGATAGATGGTACTCATGGCTAGCTCTATGCCTGTCAATCTGAAAAGCTCCTGCCAAAATGCGTTAATGAAGCGTCCATCCCTATCACTGACTATCTGCCTGGGTAACCCATGCAACCGGAAAACCTCCCTGAAAAACAACTATGTTACCTGTATGGCCTTGTAGTCTGTGGGTATGGCGAAGAAATGTGCAAATTTGGTCAGTATGTCGACCACCACAAATATACAGTCCTTGCCCTGCACTCTATGGAGGCCTGTAATGAAGTCCATGGAAATGCTCTCCCATTTCTGCTCTAGAATGGGTAGAGGTTGTAGTAGCCCTGCGGGGTGTGTCTGCTCGGACTTGTTCTGCTAACAAGTCGTGCACTCTCGTATTTTTTTCAGCACATCATCCTTGAGACCCTTCCATGAGAATCTCTCCTTGATCCGCCTATATGTTTTGAAGTACCCCTGATGCCCTTATGTTGGCGAATCATGACACACCTTCAGAATTTTCCCCTTCAGGGTGGATTTGGGAACCAAGTAGATCCGGTTCTTGTAGAAAATGACGTCATCAAGAACCCGATATCTATCATCAATCACTTGTCCATCCATCACCTCGCAAGCAAATTTGTTTTTGGAGTATTCCACCAACAAATGAGCTTTCCAATCTATACAAATGTCCATCATCGAACATCCTGCTAGCCTCCTAGATAAGGCATCCGCCACGATATTCCCTTTTCCCTTGACATACTCAATGTCAAAGTCAAAGGCTTGGACATTTGAGACCCACTTCTCCTTCCTCTCACTGAGGTCTTTTTGGTCAAGGAAATACTTGAGACTGTTATGATCAGTCTTCACTACAAACCTGCTGCCAACCAGATACTACCTGAATTTGGTAAAAGCATGCATGATCACTAGCATCTCCTTGTCATAAATAGGATAGAGTCTCTCCGAGTCATCGAGCTTCCTGCTCTCAAACACAATGGGGTGGCCCCCCTACATCAAAACTACTCCAATCCCCACCCCTGATGCGTCGCACTCTAAGACAAATGGTTGAGAAAAGTCTGGAAGGGCTAGAATAGGGCATGTGCTCATGACCTCCTTCATTTTGTTGAATGTCTGTTGTGATTCCTCCGTCCAATGGAAAGAACCCTTCTTTGTCAAGTCTGTGAGTGGTGCTCCCAACTGTGAAAAACCCTTGACGAACCGTCTGTAGTAACTGCATAACCCAAAGAATCCTCTCAGCTCCGTGAGATTCTTGGGCATTGGCCAATCCACAATGGCCCTAATCTTTTCCTAGTGAACCTGTACTCCCTACCCACTGATGATATGCCCTAAGTACAGTAGTTCCCTCATGCCAAATTCACATTTGGATTCCTTGGCATATAAATATTGTGCCTTCATAATATCCAAGACCTTCCCAAAGTGTGCTAAATGCTCATCCCATGTCTTGTTGTAGATCAATATATCGTCGAAGAATACCAAAAGGTACTTCCTCAACTGTCCTCTAAAGATATGGTTCATGCAAGACTAGAAATTGGCTGGTGCATTGGTCAGTCCAAACGGCATGACCAAGAACTCAAAGTGTCCGAAATGGCATCGAAACGCTGTCTTCTCAATGTCTTTCTCCTTGATGTTGATCTAATGGTATCCTGAACGTAGATCAATCTTAGTGAAGAAGACTGCCCCATGTAACTCATCCATCAGCTCATCTATACGTGGAATGGGGTAACGATTCTTGACTGTTTTCTTGTTGAGCGCTCTGTAATTGATGCACATCCGTAATGTGCCATCCTTCTTCAGTACCAGTACGACTAAAGATGCAAAAGGACTCCTGTTGGGCCTGATGTGCCCCATAGCGAGAAATTCTTTGATTGCTTTCTCAATTTCATCCTTAAATTTCTTGGGGTGTCTATAGGGTGTTGTAATCATCGGTGTAGCCCTTGCCTCTAACTCAATCATGTGCTCAAAACCCCTATCTGGTGGTCTCCCTAGTGGTATCAATCAAAATACTGGCTCATAACGTCCCAGAAGCTCTCTGATCTATGGATGGTACTGCTCCCTACCCTTTGAGTCCTTTCGCATGGTGATTAAACACTCTGCTACGTAAGCCACATCACGGTGATGAAAGATCTGCTCCATCCTCTTTGCAGATATTGTTCGAGGTGCCCTCTGTAGACATGCCTCTCAGCACAAATCTCGATCCACTAGCGTCTCTGAAGCTCATGGTCAACGTCTGATAGTTGAACCCAATCTCCCCCAATGAATATAACCACTGTACCCCTAACACGACATTATTATCTGATAGGTCAACTACATAGAATGTGTCAGTTAGGGTGTAGTTTCCTAGTTTGATCTCTAAGTCAGGGATCATGTCCAATCATGTCATTGTATATCCATCCGCCACTGCCACATGGAATCCCTCAAACTCCTCTATGCATAACCCCCTCCTGGCTACTAAGGATGCATCTATGAAGTTATGGGTGGCCCCACCATCAACTAAAACTGTCATGCGTTGCCCTTGTACCAGGCCCTTGAGCCTGAGAGTGTTGTACCTGGGTACTCTGGAAAGGGTGGCTATGGTTCCCCCTTTCACCTCTCTACGAGGTTTTTCCTCCTCCTGGGGTTGTGCTCTTGCCGATATCTGAGGTTTCTTCAGCTGCTGCTCTGGCTCATGAGTGGTCTCAGTCTCTGAATCACTGTCTGTCGGTGCCTGAATATCCTCATCCTCTTCCTCACTGCCTGATTCCACTTCAATATAGTGGATCTATCCCTTCCCCTTGCATTTATGCCCGGGGACCCAAGGGTCTTTGCAGGAGAAGAAAAGATTCTTCCTCATCAACTCCCATCGTGTATCATCATCCAACTTGGGCTTGCCCTTCCATTCCCTTAGAAGATTCTTCTGATCCTTGTCTCTCTATGGTACAAAGGGTTTAGTGAAAGGATTAGTTTTTGGCACCGAATCTGCCAAATCTCTAGTGCACCGGATGGCATCCTGCAAGGTATGAGGCCGATAGGCCTTCACCCATCCTCTCAAGGGTTCTGTGAGCCCTTCTGTGAATAGCATGACCAATTGGGGCTCAGATATGTCTATCACTGCCACTGCTACTCTCTGAAACTCCGAGATGAATGCCTCTGCTGTGCCAGTTTGTCTCAGTTGGGCTATATCTCTGAAATGGATCTCTGGATCCCTCCTATCAAATCTATCCATGAGTCTCTCTGTGAACTCTCTGTAGGAGGTGATGTTATTGTGACCCAATGTCACCAATCCGTGATACCACCACTCGTGTGCGTCACCCTCCAAGTGTAGGGTGGCGAAATTGATGGATTCTGTCTCGGTCATCTGGTTGAGCTTGTAGTAGGTATCTAGTTTTTGTACCCAAGCTCTGGCAGTGCATTTGGATGATCTGTCAAAAGAAGGTATGGTGAGTTTACCAACTTTTCAGATGAAGTCAATGTTATGCCCCTGCTGATGTTTCCCTCCCCTCTGTGGCTCTCTAGGACAGTTCCTGAGTCTAAGTCCACAATAATTGACTAGGGTCATATCCTGATGAAAGTCATGGCCCAAGGTTGCATACTCTCTCTGATACTCTGCCATGTCCTCTACATGTGTGGGTGGTCTCTGTGCTATCGGTATCTGAGCTGCTACCGAGGATGCCCTCTGGAAACTGGGAAACAATGAACGTGGAATCCTACTCGCAGAGGTATATGTGCGAGTGGGTGACTGGGGTCTATGATCCGGATTTATGTAGGAACACAATGAAATACAAAAATACACATAAACACAGAGATGCAGCGGAAATAAGACTTCATTTCATTAATAACAAATGACTGAAATATGCTTATAGACAGAATGGAAATAAACTAGCTAGGCGCTGGTAGCTTATCTCTGTAAAGAGATGTGGCCGCTACTCACATCCGTGAGAAGATGATTACAATGAGGCTTTGAAGGCCCTTTTACAATAACCGGGAATGCCAAAAGTCCTAGACATCCAAAAACCTAACCCTGGGAGACGAAGCACCAAAAGTCATGTGGGCCTTGTTTGGGTAAGTTGGTGCATCAACTTCCCAGGGTCGTAACTTTTGCATACGATCTCTGTTTTAGGCATATGATATCTCGTTGGAAAGATATATCTGAGGCCTACAATGCTAAATAAAAAATAGCATCATTACAAGCTATTTTGCGACAACAACATACCCAAAAAAAACATCGTTTAGGGCCTCAAAATGGCCCCGTAAGTTCAGGACCCGAAAAAACTGCTAAAAATAGTAAACTGTGCGAAAACTGAAAATATGAAACAAGCAATGGTGGGGGTCCAAGTGGAATAGGTGGGTCGTCACCAATATCCACTTGGATCATTCCTCCCCCCTTAGGAAGCAATGGTCCCCATTGTGTTGAGTTCCTCCATGAGATGAGGAAACTTTTGTTGAACTTGGTCCCTGGTGAGCCATTTGCCTTGGTGAAGGAGTTGGCCTGATTTGACAACTCGATATAGAGGTATCCTTTGTTTTCGGGTGTGCTTGATCTGTGTATCCATGATCTGATCAGTTATGTCTTGTTCCATGCAGTCTAGATTTAACTCTGTTGGTGTGAGTTGTTCTGCCATGTCAGATGTGTCTAGTAGAGGTGGAAAGTAGAGCCGAAGGCAGTCCACATTGAACGCTAGGTGCAGACCAAGAAATGGTGGAATGTTGAGCTCAAAGGCATTTTCCCCTATAGCCTTGGTGAGGGTGTACGACCCATATCGAAGCGGACGAAGCTTGCGGTGGGGTCCAACGAGGCGTTCCTTTTGCAAATACAGCCACACTTTGTCACCCACTTGGAAGTTGTGTGGCACCCGATGTTGATCATGTCGTTGCTTGTACTTAGCATTGGCTCTGTCCAAGATGTCATGAACTTGTTGGCGGATATGTTGAATGTTCTCAATGAAGCTGTTTTCCTTATTTGCCTCAGACTGGACATGAGTTGAATCTTCCTGAGTAGCCACAAATGGCATGGCTATGTCAATGGGACATAGTGGCTGGAATCCCNCAAGCCCACTTGAAAGGGGCTGTGGCTAGTTGAGCTATGGAGAGCCCGGTTGTAGCTGTGTTGTACATAGGGGAGGCTCTCATCCCATGTGCATGGATTATTTGAATTGTACATGCGTAGAATGTGTACGATCATCCAGTTGACGACCTCTGTCTGGCCATCAGTTTGCGGATGGAAAACTGTGGACTTGGTGAGCTTATTGTCCAACATCGACCAGAGGCTGGACCAAAATGTACTGAGGAACCTACTGTCTTAATCTGAGATGATAGACTATCTGATCCCAAAGTGTACCCACACTCGTTCAAAGAAGAGTTTAGCAGTGGCTTCTGTTGTGATATTCTTCTTGCAGACCATCATAATGGACATCTTCGAGAATCAGTCGATGACCACAAAAACAAAGTCATTGCCATGCTTAGTAGAAGGAAGGCCCGACATGTAATCCACAGAGATGGATTCCCAAGGTCGACTGGGGGTAGGAAGCAGAGTATAGAGGCCTTGCTTCTTGATGGTCGGTTTGGCAATGGCGCAAGCAGTGCAGGACTTGATGTACTTCCCAACATCTTGTCAAAGGTTTGGCCAATAGAAATAATTTTGCAGTACTGCCACGGTTTTCTCGACCCCGAAATGCCCAGCGACTTGACTATAGTGCGCCTCTTGGCACGCTCGCTTGAAGTAACACAAAGGTGTCCCAAGTGACAAAGCAGGGCATCCTGGAGGTGAAAATTGGGAACTTTCTTACCCTCCAAGAGTGTATTGTATGTGTGGTCGAATTCTGGATCACTTGTGTAGAAAAGCAGCCAATCAGAAGTCTCGTGCCCACAAGAGTTGAGCACAGTGGTTAGCGCCACGATGGGTGGTCGACTGAGGCAGTATGCAACATTATTGGTGCTGCCTTTTTTGTACTTAATGTTCAAATGAAACTGTTGCAAGTATGTGGACCACTTTTGATGGCGATCATTCTG
>JASDQU010251670.1:16368-27701 GCA_032191745.1 Picea mariana
TTGAAATAGATCGAAGGTTTGTTTCCATAACATTTTTCACAGGGAGTTGTACATGTGAAAGCATGAGTATGTGTTGTATTGATTATATGAACTATGCAAACAATTCCCTCTCCCTATAATGTAAGATTCATTTTCTTGGAGTGAAGCATACAGTGAGCCATCTCCATAATATCCTTATTCTTATGTTCTATTACATTGTGTTGTGGAGTGTAAGGAATAGTTATTTGGTAAGAGATGCCTTGAGTTATGAGAAATGAGTGGAAAGAATTGCTAATATATTCACTTCCACCATCAATCCTAAGACAATAGATATTCTAGATGCTTTGATTTTCCACAAGAGTTAGAATTCTCTAAAATCTGCAGACACCTCATCTTTATATTTAATGGTGTATACCCAAAGAAAGTAGGAAAAATCCTCAATGAAGGTGAGAAAACAATTTCCTCCCCCATTAGAAGGTGTAAGACACATGCCCATGAATATCACTATGAATCAGTATAATGGGTCGAGAAGCTTGCCTCACTTTGTTTTTAGGAAAGGACTCTTGATTATGCTTCCTCAATACACACCCATCACAAACACCATTGGATGGTTCAATCCATGGAATTTCAGAAACCATATGTAGTCAACTCTTGTGTCACAAATATCCATATTTTGTGGTATGGACACGTTGATTCCATAACATGCTGGTGTCATTGACATTGGCTACCATATCAACACACTTGTTTCTATTTGAGGAAAGATTATTTCCCACTATGAACATATGACAAAATTCATCACAATATCCCGAGGCAACCACCTTGAAACTATCAATCATGTCCTTTACAACACATTGATCTACATAGAAAATTTTAGGGGAAAAATTTCACCCATGGGAGAAATTAGAAGGCTTAAAATTTTGACTGGGAGAATTTTTTCCATAGAGGGGCCTAAGGGGTTTCATTATACATAGCCCCAAATTTATTTTAAAAAACTTATCTCTAAAACCCTTCACCCATGGGTATTTGGGAGAGGAGAGCAGAGAAATGGATTTCACCTTCTAAAATTTGAACCATATATTTCCATTTGCCCCCATTTTTTTGTTATTGGCAATTATTGGGAGGTATTTTTCCCAATTTCCTGTTAATGGCCATTATCCAGAGGTATTTCACCCCAATTTTCTATTGTTTGTAATTAAATCAGAAAGATCAGATACTGGTGTAGATAAATATCAAGAGCTAGCTTCAACAACAGATTCCCTAGATGCAGGATAGAAGCTTATAACATCTTTTCCATTTCAAAAGTGTTTGAGAATAAATATAATATGCTAGTATTCCTATTTCAAATATAGATAAAGATCCACTAGATCGTGATCAATATCCTCCTTGCTCAAATACAGATCAAATTTTCAAACCAATTGAAGTGGAGTGGATCTATTTGCACATGTTCCCAGAAGACCAGTTCCAGCATAAGTTGGTAATACCTGGTAAGGAGGGTTGGGTATAAATGCCTATACACAAATTCTTGTAGGAAAGATAAAATATTTAAGGATAACTAAGGTTTCAATAACAATAAGGTATCAAAGCTAAATTACCTTCTAACTAAGAAAAGAAATGAAGGAAAACTTAATAACCATCAAGATACAATGTTAAACTATGACCCCACTTAGAACCCTAAGAAGGGTTAAATCTTATTAAATGAGATGTAAGGGTTCCATTTCTTCCCAACACATCCTATGGAAAGGTAAGAGTAAATCAATCTTAAGGAGAAAAAAGAGAAAAAGAGGATTGTCTTTCATCCCCAAGGTGAAGAGCGAGCAACATGTTTGGTGTCAGGCCAAATTATAATAACAAAAAGATGAGGATCAAGGATTCTAAAAGGGTAGCGACTATCCAGAGGGATAGAGTCGGGGTAAATTTTTATTTAATTCAACCACAAGGGATTCAATGCCCGACTAGATCCATTCAACTCAGCGCATACCTTAAACTTAGAATTCGATGGTAATGCATTGTTCTAAAGCTATGGTAAACATATAGTTGGGCTCATAACTCAAAGTAGAATGAAATGATCAACGTTTTGGGGTGCACACAGTCAACATAAAATTGCCACAACAAAAGGACGTTTCCTGTACGATCATTCAACTGAAATTTAACAGAGAAGTGAATGGAGTCTCCCACATATATTTTTTTGGTGAACACGAGGGCTCGGATATGTGTATGTTGTCCAGAAAAACACCAACTGTACAAGGGTTCTGCATTGTACACTATTTACTAATCACATTGGGGAGATCTCTTGTAGCTTGACTGCAAGGGTTTTGCAGCAAAATGCTTGTGAATGGTTTTGGTGGCGAAATATTCAACCCTAGCCAACCTAGAGAAATAATCACTCAGATTCTTCATTGGTTTTACTTTGCTATAGATTTTAAATCATATTTCAAATTTTTGGGATCTTTGTCGAGGTAGAAATTTGGTTGTGGAAACTTTTTTTTTTTAAGGTATTTATTATGTGAGGGACCGAATCATCTGGAAGAGAGGCCGATTTTTTCCATTGGGACAAAGTACCTTGCTAGATTGTTATTTCTCCATGGATGGGCTGAGTTACATGCTTGGGGAGGCTGATTTCTGTAGGAGGAGGTTGTATTTAACTGTAGACCAAGACTCCAGTTGTGGTGGTTATATGTCATTGATCATGGACCGATTCAAGCTGATAGAGGGCGCAATCTAGGAGCTGGGCCAATTCTCCCTTTTGGATAGACCGTATCTGCTAAAGGGGGCCGAGTTCTCCATGGTACAAAGGAGATTTTCACTTACACCCAGACCATATTTCTGTTTGTTTATTGTTTGCTGCATTGCTGGAGTTTATTTCATTATGCAGGGTGTCCTTACCACTGTTATTGCTAGTTGTAACAGGTTAGATAAATATATAATAAAAATCATATTTCTTGTGTAGTATTTTCCCTTACTGTTATGTTGTTTTTGTAAACAATTTCCCTTGGTATATGGCTATAATGTTTGACAATGGGCATGTAATATGAACATTAAACTAGGTTTTGGAATCACTCAGATTCTTCATTGGTTTTCTTTGGCTAGAGATTTTAATCATATTTCAGGGTTTTGGATCTTTGTTGAGGTAGAAATTTGGTTGTGGCAACTGCTTTTTTTATTGAAGAAGGTATTTCTTATGTGAGGGACCGAATCATCTGGAAGAGGCCGATTTTTTCTATTAGGATAGAGTACCTTGCTGGATTGTTATTTTTCCATGGCTGGGCCGAGTTACAGGCTTGGGGAGGCCAATTTCTATAGGAGGAGGTCATATTTATCTGTAGACCAAGACTCCAGCTGTGGTGGCTATATGTCACTAATCAGGGACCGATTCAAGCTAATAGAGGGCACAATCTAGGAGCTGGGCTGATTCTCCATTTTGGATAGACTGTATCTGCTAAAGGGGGTCAGGTTCTCCATGGTACGAAGGAGATTTTCACTTACAACTAGGGCATATTGCTGTGTGTTTACTGTTTTCTGCATTGTTGGAGTTTATTTCATTGTGGAGGGTGTCTTTACCACTGTTATTGCTAGCTGTAACACGTCAGATAAATATATAATAAAAACCAGATTTCTTGTGTGGTACTTTCCCTTGTTGTTATGTTGTTTTTGTGATGAATTTCCCTTGGTATATGGCTGTAATGTTTTGCAATGGGCATGTAATATGAACATTAAACTGGGCATCAAAGCTTCACTCATCCCATGAAAACTACATAAACTAAACCAAACGACAACCCAAAATTATAACAACTGCAACAAGGGTTTATCTAGGAGGTTTAGAACGTGCTTGTAACATGTTAGTCAAACCTCTTGCGTCAGCAATAAGTCACAGCAAACAGAGGGAAGAGTTTTATAATGGAACTTGTGCCCATTTACCAAGTGTTTGACGGAAACAAAACACGAGAAAATTACCAAAATACTACAGCATCAAATACAAATTTGTGACATCAAGTAGGTGGGACATTGCAGAAAACCTCAAAATGGTATGAATGATAAATTACTAGAGGCGCAGTTCATTCTTTGTAGTACCACAGTGGTAAGAAAATTTGTTGATTTATTCTAATCTTTCTATGATGGTGGTAGGGGTGGTTTGTGAGTCAAACTCTCAATGGTATTGTAGAGAATAATATGATGAATAGTGACACACATGCATGTGTGTCACTTCATGGGTGGATCTTTTACATATACTTACTAATTACTTTTTATATTACTGGGATCATTGGGCATGTAATATATTTTGATTTCTTTATATGTTTTTGTATTTAACTAATATTTTACTGCATTCTGCAGGAGTTATCATTTGAGTCAGAGCAAGGTCCTTTGTTTGTTTCAGAAACCTACAGATGGAAAGCTCAAGAGAGGGGACATCTGATGATAAGTCCAAGGACAAAGAAGAGAAAGACAAGGAAAAGGGTAAAGAAGTTTAAAAAGAGAAGTGGAAGGAGAGAGACACTGATAAGAAGGGAGAGAAAGAAAATGAGAAGGATAAAGTAAAAAGCCTTGATGGTGCAAAAACAAACTTAGACAGCCTCTTGCAACGACTTTCAAGTTGTGTTAGTCATGACCTTATTGACCATTTGACAGTAAGTGACATGCTTATCATTAGATATTTCTGTTGAGGTTTCTAGTGAGACATGAAACCCTATGAATACGAGAATACTCTATTATGATTTTTGTTGCAGGTAGACTTTTGTTATTTGAATTCAAAAAGTAACCGTAAAAAGCTTGTGAGAACATTATTCAATGTACCTCGGACATCCTTAGAATTATTGCCTTATTATTCAAGAATGGTGGCAACATTGTTGACTTGCATGAAATATGTAGCTTCAATGCTTCTGTAGCTGCTAAAAGAGGAGTTCAATTTTTTAATAAATAAAAAGGTACCTTTCTTTTCATTGTACGTTTTTGGCATGATTGATTGATACCATGTGCTACAATTATGAATCATGTATCATAAATTTTGTTTTGAATGTTCATAATTACCTTGCCATAAAAGACCATCCTCTCTTTCTTTATCAACTCTTTCTAGTGATCTGTAGATTATTCTCCCATTTGGTGGTTTGTGTTTTTAGATATTTCTTGTATTATTAATTAATGGCATTAAGGGAAGCTATGTGGTTATGGCCTTCTGTTTCGGTATTGTTAGTGACTTTTTTGAAAACATTACATGGTACTTCCTGTATTTTGGTCTTTTGTTATATTGAGATAAAGTCTGTTTCTTTGTTAGACATGCCATTGTCATCTTATGCTATCAAGTTTTAACTGTTAAGTGTATATGTTAATCATATTTTTGTGCAGGATCAAATGAACATTGAAACAAAGATCAGAAATATAAGGTTCATTGGGGAATTAGCAAAGTTCAAAATTGCCCTCGCAAGTTTTGTATTTACCATCTTGAAGGTGAGATTTAATTCCATTCTCTTGGGCAACATTTTCCTGTCACAAGATTTCATTCCACTTTTTATGTTGTAGACAATAACATCTCCATGAGTCCATAGACTGTGAGCCTTATCACGCTTTTGCACAATAATTATCCCGAGGCAGGAAAATCTTCAAAGGAACTGCCACAACTGAGTTTATTGAGTTCTAATATTTTGTCCATCAAACATGTGTTATGGGCTCTTAAACGAACAAATGTTTGCTAGCAAAAATATATTTTAGGAGATCCGGCTTCTAATTGTAACATTGTCTCCTAAGATGATATATATGTCTTGTTTTGAAGAAAATTAAGAGGCCTACACAATGGCTCTGGTGTTGTGTTGCACATGGTGCTCAAACAAGGAAGCTTTGGTACACAAGTATGTTTTGGAGAGGATTTCTCTCCAAAACATACTTGTGCACCAAAGCTGCAAATGGTTCGACATCTAGAGAAGCTAAGAGCTGCAAAATTGATAAGAATGTTGTTGATATGAAAAACCTTTTTTCTGTAGTATGTTTGGGCCATGGTTGATAATATTTGTTCCACTTTAAGATATTGTGATATACTATCCAAGTGAGCTTTAAGCCTTATTTAGGAAAATATTTGAATTTTTCTATTTAATATTTTTGTACATCCAGTTGTTCATAAGGTCTTTATCTAATATCATAAATTTAATATTGAGAACTATAAAAGCAGATAGTAAAAGAACATGAAATCCTCTAATTGAAGCAATGTTTGAGGTCATTGTACTCAGTTTTGTGGTTGCTGGCTTTTTCAAGTGCCACAGTGCCTTGACGGGAAATAATCTTAGTGAGTGAGTAAAGTTCTGAACAAGTTAACCTTAGACTGGTTTCAACGATTTCTGAGGTTGATTTCTGTAAGGTCTTATTGAGATGGTATTTCAAATATCGAGGCTAGGGTATATCTAAAGCCCTCGATTTCAATGAGTCTGAAACACCATAGTTCTTATATTGGGAACAATCTTAGTTCTAGAGGCCATTTTCAAATTTAAAAAATCCCATTTCAATTTCATAGGCCTGATTTGGTCTCCAAGGATTTCTTTTTCTATGCCCCAATTTCAATTTTTTGAGGCCTAGCTTCAGATCCTAATGGTTGATTAGGAGGGAGGGCCAGTGCCTCTATGGAGACCCCATTTGCATAAAGATCTATTTTAATAACACACCCACATCCATATCCGTATCCACATCATCCACATCCACACGAGGGGGACACCGAGAAAACACGCATATTCATCCCACTAGCTACAACCATTCAATCATTATGTTAGCAGGAGAGCCATGGCCTCTGTGGACACTCTTATTTGCATAAAGATCATGGAATTTTGGGACATATATGYTGCAAYAGACYARACCTCACAACCAATGTAAGAAGTTTAGAGTAAGAAACAAACAAATGCATGAGAAACAGATTGTATAATATTGTTTATGCACAAGTCAAACACCATTATATACATATTTTGTTCGTATGTGAAACACTAACAATAAATACTAACTAATCGAACCAACTCATAATGGTGGATTGCTTGACATGATAATGTTATATTCTATGTAATGTAAGGATGCATCACATGAAAAACAAATTAATTAATTAATAGTGATAATAATAATAAAATATAATGACAATAATGTCAATAAACTTAGTGGGAGGAAGGTTGGTGGGAGGGAGGTACCTCACAAAAGTTAGAAAAAACCAGTCTCGATTCCCCATACATCATTTGTTCATTGCTTAGGGCAGGTTTAGATAGAAAAACTCAATCCGACAGAGGCAGAGGAGAAAACCACCCAGCAGGCACCACCCGCACCATTGGTCATTGTTTTGATTTACTGCTTTTAACCCGAAGTAACACTGTGTATGATGGAGTATTCGAGTAGCCCCACTTGATTGTGAGTTAAAGCATAGTGACTAGATTTGGTAGTTGTGGAGTTGAGTCGTTAGCCATGGATTCAGGGTTTATAGAGCCCGCTGCTGGTAATTGTACAAGTGGTGGTGGATTTATTTACAAAGGTTTGGCATAGCCATCAGCGTTAGCTACAACACTGGCGATTGGTGTCGAGTCATAGCCCCATCTGACAGAGGCAGAGTAGTGCAAATATTCAAGGGAAGTAAATTGAATCCATGTGATGGTAGTAAGACCATTAATTTGTACCAATGGTAGATTAGACTGTGGACTCATAGTATTAATGAAATAAAACCATTAACTTTGCATACAGACTAGTATTGAAAACCCTCAAAGGCGACGTTGAAAAAATTAATTTTCCAGAAGGACTAGTACATTCGGTTACTTCTCCAGAAGGACTAGTACATTTGGGTCAAATAAGTCCTCCATTAACGTCATCATCATTCTCGTCATCATCACCATTTTCATCGTCATCTTCATCATTGTCATCTTCATTGTCATTGCAATCATATCTTCGTAAACCTATGACCTCTAGGGAGTAAACTCATGTTCTTAACTGTTACACCATCAATATAATATATTAATTATATTATTATATAAAATATATAATATATAAACAAAAATAAAAAAACAAACCAAACATATATTATAAACCAAAATAAAAACATATATTAATTATATATATTATAAAAAAAAATAAAAATTAGCAAACAAAACCTGACCACTATTGAAAACCCTTGCCGCCCAAATTTGAAAACCCCGACTAAACAAAACCCCACCCACGCACAATCAGTATTGCGCCCAAATTTTAGAACCCACACTAAAAAACACTCAGCCGACCCTGATTGACAGCAATTTTGACAGAGGAGATCACCCCATAGGAGAAAGAAGGAGCCCACATCTCTTGACCATCTCGACACTCTGTAAACAGGGCCACTTCAGCGAGGCTTTAGGCATTTTGGGTATCACAGGTAAACGTTTGGGATGCGCTATGTATATTTGTCTTCCGCAGGGATGTATTCAAAGAAATTCCCTACCAGAGGGTAAGGTGATTCATGCCCACATCAATCATAGTGGATTTACGGAGGTTGCAATACAAATAGTGGGTGCTGCAATACTAACAGTGGTGGGGAAAATATTTTTCTTCCCACCTTTTTGTCTTATGATCCTTTCACTCAAGCTAACCAATCGATCTTCTGTATATTTCAAAAGTCTCATTTGCTTCCCTTACAGGGTTCTGTTGGATACAGGTTCTCTCAGATGACACAGTTTGGCTTCCTTATTTGGTAGAGAAGATTGTGGAGGTGGAAACAAATGGAAGTAAACCAATTTTGATCGACAAAAAGTTAATTGAAGGTCCTAATGCTAATCAATGGGGAAAACGTTGGATTCCTCTATTTTTGACATTCTAGGTATTTGTCAATAATTGTTTTTTCTTGTGATAAATATAAACCTGTGCTTTTCTCATAATTAATTTTCTTAAGAGGTTATGGTTGCTTCCTTTCTGATAAAGCAATGATTTATCTTGACAATCCTATTCAATACTTCTTTATAGTGAAGCCAATTCGGAGGGGCGTACATAAAGATATTCAAAGGGAAAAATCAGAGCGGCCTGCCTGGGAAATTTATGATGAAACAGGTGATAAAACAATATTTTTTAAATGAGATTAAGTCTCAGATATTTGGAGCTGATTTAAAAGCTGGTTCGATTCTTTCTATGCACCTTTGATTTTTATCTAAGGGTTTGAATGTTTTTTTTCCCTTCAGTTCTGTCATTGTTGTTGAATTTATCAGAGTAAATATTAGAATTGTTACTGAAATTATCCAACTACAGTGGTATATTCTTTTCTTATTCAAAATTGTTCTAATTCTGGTTATATGAACTCATGAAGTCTCATGTTGAGTGTCAACTCATGAAGCAGGCAATTTTGTTAGTGTCTTGTTTACACTGTAACATTAACTATGAATATTTAAAATTCAGAGTTCAGTCTCACACTTTTTCTTCCCATTGCACACCTATTTTACTTGTCTTGGCTTGAGGATAAAGATATTTGTAAATATTTTCCAATCTGTGGTTACAAAAAATTTGAGATTTGAATGTAAAGCTATTGGGATCATTTCTTTTCTTACTATGTGCCAAATGATTTCCGATATCAACATGTGCCAGAACCATGCGTGGAACAGTTCCTGTCTCCTTTCCAGAACTATGCTGAAATCCATTAGAAACAGTTGACATGCTCACCAATGAACGAAAATGATAGGTTTATACAGAATAAGTAAACAAGCAATATTGCTCTTAGGAGAATGTGGTCGTTAGAATAATTTATTATTAAATTTCAGTACGTATTACTAATTTTTTTTTTTGAAATGAAGCTTATATTATACATCAAAAAATTTGTTACATTAGCATGATTCAGACCCTTCAGTCACAACAGAAAATAAATATGATGTTTTATTTTAATGTGAGATCTGGACCTCGTGTCTTTTCTAGAACCCCTGGACTTTTGCTCAAAACTTTGACAGAACTTTTTTTTAAACTAGTAATTAAACATAATTGGGACTTATTAAAGTATAGAGTCACCAACCTGATACGATGCTATATTCCCACTAAGCAATCCTTCAATGGATTTGACCAAGGAATATGCCTTCCAACTTTGGAAGTATTCAATTCCAAATGATTTTTTTTTTTCTTTTTTTCTACAAAAAATTTCACTTTATATTCATATAGTAAAAATATAAATTATATTATACAATGTGAAACCTTGGAAAAAGAGCTTGAAAGAAACTGAGAGAGAGGAGATGGTAACAATATATCAGCCTTCCTGAGATAGGATACAAAAAAGTAGCAACCTGTGTGCTCTGATTCAAAGACAAAAACTAAGTCCTAGAAAAACCAAAACATAGTTAATAAAGTTCAAGGAACAAGTGGGGGCCTTCATGTTCCCCTACACATTGGAAGTAAACAATTTTCCCCTAAGCCTGATGAACCTATTTTGATAGAGTGTCAGTTGTTGTATTGTATTCACGAAAGATATGCTGAAAAGAGATGGAGTGAAAATTGCTTGTTAGTTCGAGAATTCTCTCCTTCCAGCGCTCCAAATTGTGAACCTGAAGTTGTCCCTTGCCACATAACCAATCGATGATTATTTTGGAGTCACCATAAACTGAAATCTCCGATAGGTCCAGCCTAACAGCAAGTGTGAGTAGTGCCCAAGCTCCAAGTAACTCTGCTCTAGTGTTAGTCCCCAGGCCGCAGTTAAAATACCACTTAAAAGTTCTGAAATATGATGTCTTTTTAATTCCTCCCGCATCACTGTTCTGACCTGAAGTTGAAGCTGCCCCGTCGAACCAACCAGAGACCACCCTATCAGACCAACCAGTGGGATCTCTAGTCACATATCGTAGAAGCTGTCTCCTTGGCTTCTTGTGTTTCTTCTCTGTGCAAAAGTCTCTCAGAAAAGATAGAGTTCTATATGATGCTCTTTGAATAGAGGGTATTCCATTCTCAAATAAGACAAAGTTCCTCTCTAAATAGATAATCGAGCAAAGAAATACTGGTAAATGAGGAAAGTGGGAATTTTGTTGTATCCAGTTTTTAAAACAATTGGAAATGGAGTCACCCTACCAATTACCTGTGAATTTTAATGTATGCAGAACTCTAACCCAAACACCACAGGTGAAGTCACATCCGAAAAAGAGATGCATGTTCAATTCTGAATCATTCATACATACGGAACAGAGGCTGGGGCCTTCAAATCCTCTGCGTTGCAAGGTGTTTTTGTTGGATCATGTTGTCATTGATGCCAATGGTTTGATTGATGTCATTGATTGATGTCAAGTGATTGATTGATGTCAAAGGATTGATTGATTGATTATTTATGTAATATAATATGTATTGTCCTTGATGAGAATTCATAGATGAAGATGGATCAATGAGTTGTCATTGATACATGATGAAGATGGATCGATGTGGTTCCA
>JASDQU010251671.1:0-16268 GCA_032191745.1 Picea mariana
GTTTACAACAATGCCAATCAAACAACCATTGATAACTATGATGAGTCGAACCAAAATATTTGCACAAGCAATAGTGTTATTCAAAACCAAAACAATATTTCGAAATCAACACCAAGGGTTCGATCATAACAAGTATGTGTTGTATGAAATGATTGCACCAAGGGTCTAACCACAATGTCGATGTGTTTTCATGAAACCAATGCGCTAAGGAAATTGACGAAAGACTATAGAACATCAAACCACCAAACCACCAATGTATCAAGGACTCAATGACAGCGATTATAATATCATCTCAATCTTATAAAAATGAAGTCATATCAACACAAAAAAAACCAAATGAGTAAAGGTTTTGGTGTCTTGCCAACTGTGTGACTATTATTGAATTAGAAGTGCAATGAACACATAGACAAGAGTAACCATAGTAATCCAGTGACAATTTTAATGCTATTGACATGACTTCAAACCAAGGTTTTCACGCTTTCACTCGTGAAAAAAAAAACAAAAGGCAGGTGTGCGAATGAGCAAAAGATTGCGATGAGAATCAAGGGTTCCAAAACACTTGTGTAGGAAGCTTATAAATATAGGATAAAAATACGAAATGGATGCCAACAATGGTGACACACTGGTAGAAGCAGTTATCTCTGCCAAAAGAACAAATTGAGATTATGATAACAAGAATAATTCAAACTCAAAAATAAGCAGAAAATTGTTTAAACATCATTATTAATCAAATATTTTAGCAGTGTTTAAAGGATGAAAACTGATAATAGTCTTAAGACAAGCGAGCCACGATATTAAAGATAAAATCTCCAATACTATTGACAGAGCCACTGCTGCCAGCAGGCGTTCATAGCCTCGACAGGGTTTCCATTTAACCCACTCTGATGTCCGTATCCTGCCAAGAAGTTCCAGATCAGAATAATGTACATTTTAAGGTCTAGAGGTTTCATATTTACGATTTTTCATATACCTGACATTGCTTCGCTACAAGCGGGCCTGTTCAGTACCCCGACGAAGTTGTCTTGGTGTCATGCATGCATTTACCTGCTGCCAACAGACCTGTTTAGCATCCGGGTGGGTTTACATGCACTTCCCACAACTCTTTTATGATTTATTTGGTTTTTTTTAAAGATATATAATTGAGTGGGGTGACGTTGAAAATTATGATATTTTGACATTTTTTACAGACCTCAACAGAATTTTATTTTTTATTTATTTTTTATTTTTTTATTTTTTTTATTTTTTTAAAATTGTCCTTCATTAAGATCCAAAGATGGTTTGCTTACAAAACTGACCTTCTATGGCAGGGAGACATCTTTTGAGTCATTCCCTTAAGGAACAGGGACAACGTAAGAAGATAATAGATGATCATGATAGGATTTACTCACAGATCGAAATCAGTTAACTTGTTTCAAACAAAATTCCTTTCTCAACACTGATGTAAATTTCAGAAGTATATAATTGATGTTTATACAATTTTTCAGCAGTCATTTTATTGAAAGAATTTTCTATTTTCTTCATCTGAATAGTTCCAAAATTCAGGTATGTGTATTTCCAAAAGAAAAAACTGATAAGCATAAGGAGAAAAAATCAAAACCAAAACAATAAAAGAAAAGAAAACAAAAGAAAAATATTTACACAGTATACAAAGGGTTGTCATCAAGCGAAATATCTTTTCAGAGCTTGGCCATTCACTAGATAGGTGTCTGGCTGTCCCTCTAAATTTTGTAATCGAAAAGAGCTGGGACCCAATTTCTCAGCAATTAAAAATGGTCCAAGCCATAAGTTCTGAAACTTGGTGTGCTCTCCCTTTCCCTCATGAGGTTTGTCCCATTTCAAGACAAGGTCACCTACTTCGAAATTCCTATCGGAGGCAGAGTTGGAATCAAACCAGCTTTTGACCACTAGTTGATGCTGATCTAACTTACGTTTAGCTTGAGCTCTTACCTCTTCCAGTTTCATTAAAGCATTAATTCGGTTTTCCAAAGGGGGATAGTCTTCTTCTTGTATTTTCTGTGATAGCTGTAGTGAGGGAAGAAGAATATGTGGTGGCAGAATTGCTTCTCTGCCATATATGAGAAAGAAGGGAGAGTTACCTACAACAGTCTTTGGTGTTATCCTATCAACCTAGATTGCGTTTAATAGTGCATTATGCCAGTTTTTGTGATTCTCAGATACCATTCTCTTGATGATTTTAATCAGATTCTTATTTGTTGATTCTGCCAATCCATTTCCCTGGGGGTAGTAGCTGGCAGAATACTTCAATTTAATTCCTTTTTCTAAAGTGAACTCGCTCATCTCAAGAGACGAAAAATAAGAATTGCTATCGAATACTAAACAGTCAGGGATACCAAAACGAGTAATAATATTCGAATTTAAAAAGGCAATTACCTGACTGGTATTCACAGTTCTTAATGCGCTAGCTTCAGACCACCTGGTGAAGTAATATGTGGGTGTTATGATAAACTTATGCTACTGTAAGGATGGTGGATTGATTGGACCAATAATATCAAGGCCCCACTGCTGAAAAGGGGAGTCTACTGAAACAGGCTGCAAAGGAAAGGTTGGTTTTTGTAACCGCCCTGATGCTTTTTGAAAACTAATACACTTGCGGCACAAGGCATGGGCATCTCTAAAAATTGTGGGCCAGTAATAACCGACTCTCAAAACTTTATGGGCAGTGGTGTCACCACCAAAATTCCCACCAACTTCTCCGGCATGCAACTCTAGTAGGACTTTTTCTGCTTCATCTTTCTCAAGACAATGCATTAGTACTCCATCAAAATTTTGACGAAACAGAATACCATTAATCAAATGAAAGGAGGTAAATTTTAATCTTAACTCTCTTCTTTTAGTGGGATCTAGGTGATGGGGGGCTGACCCATGTTCAAGACAAAATTTTATATCGTCATACCACGGATTGACAGAGTTTTGTGCACAACAGATTGTGTTTTGATTGTGTTGTCCTAGGTTTGACATATCGTTTTCTTCTTGCTGTCCTGCTACTTAATAAACAACTAACTTGCATAACTATTTGAGCTGGGGTAATTTCTATGTCATACTCCTGTAAGGAGGTAACCCAGTTAGCCCTCTTTTTGCCCAGTTCTTTCTGCACTAACAGATTCCTGACGGTTGGGTAAGGGACGATAATTTTCGTCCTATATTTCAAAATATAAGACCAGAAGTGTTTAACTGCTTTGAAAATAGTGTAGGCTTGCTGATCTACCATTGGGTAATTAATTTCCATGCCTTTGAAAGCAGAGCTCATAAAGGCAATGTGTACTTCATTGTTTTCAGCGTTCTTTTGAATTAGGACGACAACGTAGGAGCGATCAGAAGCAAATGTGTAGACCGTGAAGTCTTGCGAAAAGTCGGGGCTCATGAGAGAAGGAGTGTCTATTATGGCCTTTTTTATTGAATTGAAAGCTTGATTTTGTAAGGGTCCCCAATGATATTGCGCGTCTTTCTTAATTAAATTCTGTAAAGGTCTCACCATCTCGGAGAAACTGGGAAAAAATCTCCTGACGAAGTTTATCTAGCCTAAGAAAGACTGCATAGACTTTTTGGATGAGGGAGGGGGAAGTTTCAAGATGAATTGAGTCCTTTCAGGGTCGATAATCATCCCTTTGCTTGACACAATGAATCCTAAGATTTTACCTTGTTCTACTGTGAAGATAGATTTTTTAGGATTCAAGGAAATGCCGTATTTACGACATCACTGTAGAACGGCTCTTAAATGAGCTAGATGATCGGTTTTGTTTTTCGAAAATACAGTGACATCATCTAAGTAAAATATAATGGATTGATTGATTAAGCCTCAGAAAGCGATTTCCATCGCTCTCTAGAAAGTGGCACCGACATTAATCAGTCCAAAGGGCATTTTTCGATAAGAGTAGGTGCCCCATGGAGTGCGGAAGGTAGTTTTAAGTTGGTTTGGAGGAGACATTAGGACTTGGTTGTACCCTGAAAAACCATCCAATAAGGATAGTCTTTTAGAACCAGATACCTGCTGAAGGATCTGTTCCATAGGTGGGACATGGTAGTTGTCTTTATCAGACGCTCTATTAAGGTTTCAGAAATTGACGCAAAGTCGGATTTCCCCACTTTTCTTCCGGACAGGGACAAGGTTAGAAACCCATTGCATGTGCCTAACTGGGAAAATTATCTTAGCATTTAGGAGTTTATTTAATTTTTTTTTGAAGGTCGGTTCGAGCTTAGGGTGCATTTTTCTTAGATTTTGTTGAAAGGTTAAGGTTTGGGGTTTTATAGGAATGACGTGTTGTATGATGTTAGGGTCGAAATTTTTAAGGTCATCATCTGTCCACGCAAAAACATCTTTAAATTCTTTAAACAATTTAATAAATGAGACTTTTTCTTGTTCAGAACACCCCACCCCTAAATTAATGCACTGCGGATTGTCATTAGTTCCTAAGTTTACTTTTTCATATGATAACAAGGAACTATTGGTTTTACAGTTGACCGATTTTTTGAATTTATCTTGAAGATGGTCAAAATTTTCTAATCTAACTACAGATTTAGGAATCAAATTTACCATGTCCGATGAAGATTCAGGAGTTCTCGGATCTGGTATTACCGTGAAATCGCACAAATTGTCATCGTGAGTGCATTCGTCGATCATCGCGCATTGGAAAGTTTCTTCCATATGTAGGAAGCTAATTATCTGTTGATCGTCGTCAAAGACTCCAATTCATGATGTTTTCAGGAACGGATGGCCTGCACAACATTTCAACAGAGAATGCATTTGGGGACAAGCCTTCTGCAGGGAAGAGTTTGGAAGCTACGTTAGCTAATAGATCAGCTTCAGAATTATTCAATCTAGGAATAGAATTTATATTTAAAGCAGAAAACTTATTCATTAAATTCCATACCTCAGATTGGTAGCTTCTAAGATGTAGAGACAGACAATGGATAGAATCTCTTACCTATCTAACCATGATTTCCGAATCGCTAAAGACAGTCAATTTTTGAATGTTCATATCTAAATCTTTTCTGAGGCCCTGCAATAAAGCCTCATATTCTGCTGTGTTATTAGTACATTCAAATTCTAGCCTACATGCAATCAGGGTTTTGTTACCTACCGGATCAATGATAACACAGCCTGCACCTGCTCTATAGACTTGTGTTTCTCTATCACCTGCGTTTGCTAATGAATTTTATGGGATACTTGTTGAATAGGCCTTTCTACTTTCAACGCAGCCTATATAAAATGTTGAAAAGGTTTAAAAAAGAGAAGGCTAATAGTAGCCTATTCCACCATGGACTCATTAAACTTATCGTTGTTTATCATTTGAGTTTACATGGTGATAGCTGGAGAGCTTTCATCGCTCGAAATGGTTTTTGTGATATAGACCCTGTCCAGGTTGACAAGCCTGTGATTACTGAAACCAATGTTCAGCCACCTGTGCCCTTCCATATCCTATTGCCCTCTCCTAAGCCTTCGATCGACCCTGCTATTGACTTACCAGATGTTAGGACTGAGAAGGCTGCTCGGCTATAAAGAAACCTATGAGAAAAAAGGCTAAGGCAAACCCTTCAGCTAATGACAAGGGAAAAAAGAACACTCGGCTTATTTCGATAATGGCAAGGAACAAACCCAAACCCTCTGCTGATTCAAAGCCTATCGTCCTTAGTGAGGATTCAGATTCTGACATAGAACGTTTTCTAGCCAGCGAATACCCTTACTCGCAGGGTTTATGCCCCAAACCACCTTATGATTTTGTGACGAATCTTCCCCCCTACCTAAGGAACGATCCTAGTTACCTAGGGATTAAATTTCCTAACGAAACCCTCAGCCATTTGAGAAAACCCTCGCCTGCTCTTTCAAAACCCACACAACCGTCTTGTGACCAATGCGATTTATGGTTGGATCGATACTACATTGATGTTCCCCTACTCCAATCTAAAATCCAATCACTGGAAAGTCAAGTTACAGTGTTGACCAGCCAAAGAGACCAACTCCAAGCAACTGATAAGAAGCAGAAGACAACAGGCTCCATCCTTTTCAAAAATATTGAATCGGCCTCAGCCGTTATCAACTCCAAATTGTTGTGATCAAGCCATCTGCTCGTCATACAGGTATGATTTCAAAATTGTTATAGTTGTGTGAATGATCAAGGTTAATATAATGATTCGAACTTGGTTTTCGAATAGCTCTGTTACATTTTGAAATGACTCTGTCATAATGGGTTCATCATGTATATTTTTTCTTTGCTAAAAAATGGGATTTCATTTTGAATATGCGATTTGATCATTCCCAGTTTAGCCATAGATAGATTTTTATTGGATTTGAATGGTTTTCGTTTGGATTTAATTTGGTCGCTTGTCTGATTGAGTCAATGAAACTGATAGTTTTCTTTCAATTCAATTCATTTTGTATCTACTCTGAACAGGAAGTTTCTCATGCTCAATTTAGAATACGATCACATTTGGATTTGATTTGTTCGATTGAGTTAAAATTGATGATTTGTTGTCAAGTGAATTTGTTTGTATCCAATTTAAACATAAAATTGTTCATGCTAGATTTAGCATACGATCATGATTTGATTTTGTTATGGTTAGTATGAGGTGATCATCGAATGATTTCATGAGTTTGGTTGTTACATATGTTGTGTTATATTCAAAGCTGAAATACAACTCTGATTGTTTCCAATTTGGGAAAAATGACTTTGTTTTTTCGGAAATGACGCTTTCATTAAAATCTGTGCAAATAATATTCATGCTTGAATCATGGAACATTGTTGATATGCGATGACTATGTTAAATCCTCGCTGTTTGATCCACTTGATTGGATTGCTGTTTATTTTCAGTCAGTTTGATCATTTTCATGAGTTGGATTCGCATCGTAAAAGCTACTCTGTTTGATTTTAATTGGCAAAATGAATTGATTGACTTTGTTATCACTATCGAATCCAGTTATAATCTGTTTAAAAGAAATGATTTTGATCAAGGTAAATCGATCTTGTTGGCTCATTTGGATAATAACAAACGATAAGATATCTATTACGAACTCTGTTGATTGATCCCGTTGCAATTTCATTTGTGGACAGTTATGAGTCAGTTATGGTTTAACTTGCTCACAGCCTAGATCGTATGACAATACATTTATAATGATTTGAAAAGTCACCTTGTTTGATTTCAGTCGTATCTCCTGTTGTTGAGGAAGCATAACAATTGCCTGCGATTTGTTTGATTATATCAGTTTCCAATTGGATATGAAACGATTTTAAATTTGTTTGATTATGATTCTATCTACCCGACTCTTGGCAACAAACGAAACAGAGTATACCTATCTCTGTATTCGGTTGATTGATTTTGATCCTGTTTGATTTCTAATGGTATAACAATTTCAAATTGAATGATTCGTTTTCAAATAGCTATTGGATGTTAATTGAATTTAATTCTTAAAAAGATTTTCAATTGATTTTAATGCTGATTTTGTGTCTTATTTAGACCATCTATAGAATCGCAAGATTCTATAGCTAGTCTATAGGATTAGATTTTTATCATTTTATTAATAAAGAATCCTTCTAATTTGTTCATTTTTGACTCTTTTTCAGGTAAATTTGAATTGCATGGGACATACTGGATAGTCTAGGGGATACTTGTCTGTTTAGTTTTATTGTAGTTTCCTAGTTTAGTTAAAATTGGGATATCTTCCCAGATTTATGTAAACAGTTTTGATAACTTCCACAGGGAGGTTTTACCCTGTGGAAAACTTATAAATACTTATTATTTTTGTAATAAGGATCATCCTCACTTGTGGGATAACCAGGCTATGGATTTCTAATACAAACTGGGACAGAAGTTGATGTTTTGCTACAGCTTTAGCTTTCATAATATCAATCTTTTGTTTCAAGTTTATGCTTGTCATTTGTAATTGATTATAGACTACTTTAGCTATCATAGTCTATTTTGTAATGATATGATTTAATTACTGTGATCCATGTCTAATTTATTTCATTACTTTAAAAAATACAACAATTACTTAGTTCATTTAATGAATGACAGATTTCTCTTCTTCATCAATTGAATTATTTTGTATAAGTCTTTACATACAGGTTTATCTAACTATGAAGATTTATAAATCATATGTTTGTTGTAAATTTTATGTCTTGTTTGTCCTGTAATCATAATTGAAGAGCACTACAGCTATCGTTTACGAGAAGCTCATGGACAATTCGGTGTGGGTTTCCTCCCTCCGATCAGCTAAGAAAATCATCATACACAGGACAAACCTGGAGCGTTTTTCCAGGTCAGTTTGTGATCTATTTGTTAGTTAGTTAGTTTAGTATAATTTAAGTAGTTTAGTTAAATATATGTTTAGTTAGATTTGTATTTAGAATTAGTATATTAGTTGTGTAGTTTAGTTAGTTTTCATTTTGTTTATGTTCATAAAATTATAAAATCAACAAAAATATCTTTCTCTGTCTTAGGGCATAATGCAAATGAGTTTTTCAGGTTTTATTCAAATCTGTAAATTGTAGATATTGTACATTTTGTGAATAAGTTTTATTTCGGTTAGTAGTTAGTTATTTAATTAGTTAGAGTTAGTATTAGTTAGTAGATTGTATATGTAGATTAGTTATTTTAGTTTATTAGTTTGTTTTATTTCTTTTAGTTATAATAGTTTGTTTAATTGTTAGTTTTAGTTAAATTAGTTTAGTTTTTATTATTAGTTAGATTAGTTATTGTAGATTAATTTTCTTTTGTTTTATTAGGACCTTAGATCAACAAATGGAGCCGCTAAACCTGTCAGGGTGGTTCATTCCAAACGGCTTGGGTTATTAGACAACCCCAGACCGGTTCCACTCTCTCAGTTGACAGACGGTCAATTTCGCCCGTCAACACCCATCAAAATAAAGAGACCAAATTTGATTTTTATCAGGTGCATGAGACCATTGCGTAGAAGCTACTGGCTGTACATATGCTACAATCTCGGATTGTTGTTCTGGGTTGGTGATAGTTGAAGTCTCGGCCATGAAATTGGCGAAAAAGTTATCCATTCCTTGTATTTTGGGTGAATCAGCAGAAGGTGTAAATGGCTCATTGGGATCATTTAAATCTGTGACCGTGAGCTTTAAGTAGCGTTCACGATTTACCTTGATCTTGTTGGGCTTGCCATTCTTGGGCAGCCATAGGTGAGACCAATCTGTTGTGAAATAGCCGTGTAGCTGCTCTGACCCCTGCTTAAAAATAGACCATACACTTCTAGAATATCCACAACAATAATATCAATCACTTGATGAACTTTGATGTTAGACGATAATCTTATAAGCACATTCCTTAATTCGCCTACAACTTTAACAGTAGTTCGATCAAGTTGGATGATTTTTAAAGTGGATGGTTCAACTTCAGTGTTAATCTTTTGACACACAGACCATGGCATTACATTGGATGACGCTCCTGAATCTACCATACAATTGTGCACGTTCCTATTAAAGATTTCGAAAGTTAACAAAAATGGAGGTACATTCCTGCTAGTACTAAGGGTGGAAGCTTGTGGCTTTTTACTCGCAGTCTCTAAAGCTAATTTATCTACATTTGTTACATTATTTACATGAAGACTTACTTTATCATGAGGATCAAGATTATTTTTAGCATAATTCTTTTGAGGAACTTTGTTCTGAACAACCTTGTTACTGCTTGAATTACCATTTTTGCTATTCTCTACGATGTTCTGTAACATTTTTTGTAGCAGAAATGGAAATTTTAATAATTCATAAACAAAAATGTTAGCCCTTAACTTTTTTAGATCTTCAACTAAATCATAATCTAAGTTGGGGTTTACATGACTCTGCTTAGTCTCATCTTGTTTAGATTGCTTTGGGGGAAAAGTCGTAGTGTTTTCGGAAGAGGGTTTGTTTGCTGTCTTACTCCTAGTATTGTAGGGATGAACTGTCTCGAAGTTAACTTGGAAGATGCTATCCGAGAAGTGTCTGAAAATGTTCAGAGAAGATTCTTCTTCTTCAAATGTCTCTTGTTCAACTACCTCCTCAGGAATCTCAGGAGGCACCAAGTTATCCTGGGCTTCTAGAATTGTTTGAAGGGCGTATTGCAGACTTTCTAGATTTAGGCCCTCGGTATTTGGATTAGGTCGGTTGGTGGGAAAAGGCTTCCTAAACGGGGGTTTGTAAGGCCCTTTGCTCGAAGAAGCTTCTTCGACTGTCCTTTTCAAATATATCACTTGATTTGAAATTTCTTGAACGACTTTAGTTAAATTTTCTAAATCCGATCTTTCAGGTTGTGCTTTATTTTGATCAAGTCTAGGGAGGATTTCGATCTTCTTTTTGGAAGATGAAATAGTCTCTATTTCGTTGATAGTAGTGTCTTTTAATCTAAGGATTTCTTTTTCAATCTGGCTGGCCTCCTCGAAGGCCTCTAACAACATGGCTTTCTTAGATCGTTTTACCTAAATGGCTATAATTTGATGCAAGGCTTTAGTATAGTATGCTATGATAAGATTCTCGAAAGGCATCGAATCGATAGGGATTCGATTCTTTAGTGTTAAGAATCTTTGATTAAAGTCTTTAATTTTCTCTTTTGGGTTCATTCTTAAACTAGAAAGCTCCATGACTAGGACTTCAGGGGACTTATCGTCTACGAAATTTTCCAGAAAGCAAGATTCAAACTTCTCCCATGACACGATGGTGTGGGGTTGCTCGACAAAGTACCAAGTAGAGGCATTGCCCTCGAAAATATAGGGGAATAACCTACAGACTACGTCTTCATGCTCGACATTACAGAGTCTAATGGCTAACATAAACTTTTTAATGTGATCTTCTGCGATCTGTTTGGAGTCAGGGTCAAACTTGGGAAGCCACTTCTCCGGATGTTTGGGTAAGGGATGTTGAGGCCCGAGTACGACTACTACATCCTGGTCAAGACAGGGTCTGGAAGGATTGTTCTAGTTGTCCATTGGTGTAGGTGGTGTGGAAGGCTGAGAAGGGGAGCTACCTTCGTCAGAAGAGTCTTCTCCAGAAGAAGAAGGAGTTGATGGAGGTGGTGAGGGTGGCATTCCAGATCCTTCTATAGCAGGAGTGAGGATTGGATATGTAGGGTTCAAAGTGAGGTTAGTGCCTCCAAGCTATTCTCTGATATCAGAGAAATCTAAAGGTTAGTCTAAAGGCTAATTTGGTTGCCTTAAACGGGCGAAGGCACTATGTGTTCTTAAGAGAGATTGGCGAACAATATCTTGTACGTCACCACCTGTAGGATTTGGGGTTGCTGGTACAGCTGTGATCCGTAGATCGTCATTTGATGTGGTTGCTGTTTGAGGGGGGATGTTGTCGTTTGAATGGATTCTTGTCACTATAGGTGAGCGGTTGGGTGGTGGAGGAGTCTTACGACCGCCTCGTGCCATTAATAAATTTCAGGCCCTCCTTCTAGCGCCATTTGTTGATGGGTGAAAATGAATGCTCATCAACTAGAGGAGTGGATCCGATCCGAGGTTGTCTAAATAACCCAAGCCGTTTGGGATGATCCACCCCGATGGGTTTAGTGGCTCCATTGGCCGGTCTAAGTCCTAGGAAAATGAAAGAAAACTAACTAAAGGAACTAATCTAAATGAAAACAACAATTAAAGAAAACTAATAAACAAATATGAAATATATATATACAGTCTGTTGTCTAATATTATACATCAATAATTTTATGAAATTAAATTTTCAATTATCAATAGAATTAGATGCCAACTACAAATGTACAATATTTACAGATTACAAATTTTAAATTGAAAACCTGAAAAAAAACCATTTGTGAGCTGTCCTATGACAACAAAGCTATTATTTTTGAATTTTATAATTTGTGAAACAAATAAAATGACAATTATCAAAGCTGAATAATAACAATCTGTACTATAAAACTAAACTATACATCTATCTAAACTACTGAAAACTCTTGAATTTATTATCTATCAAATTGCAAATGCCGATCTAACCTGAAGTAACGCTTTCCAATTTGTCCCGTGCAAAGTATTCGATTCAGCTGTTCGATAGGAGAAAACCCGCACCAGATTTTCCACAAGCTTCTTGTAAATAGGAAGCAGCAGTGCTCTTTGAACATAAATGATAGGACAAACAAGACATAAAACTTACAACAATCTTAAGATTTACAAATGATCACATTTAGATAAACCCTTATGCGAAGATTAGTACAAAATGATTCATTTAACGAAGAAGATAAACCTTTAATTCATTAAATTGAAACAAAGTAATTGTTGTAATTTAAAATAAGAGACAGACAGATATGGACAACACATAAACCAAATCACATCAACCTGCAATGAATTATGATAGCTAAAGTAGTCGATAATTGATTGTAAACTGATATGAAGAAAACTTGAAATAAAATTTTGATATATTGAAAGCTAAAGCTGTTACAAAACATCCACTTTCATCCCAGTTTGTATCCTCATAAGTCCAAAGTCTTTCTTCTCCCAATAGTGATGATCCATTATGAAAAAATAAATGAGTATATAAAGGCCACAGGGTAAAACATCCCCGTGGGAATTATCAAAAATAGTTAACAAAAAATCTGGGAACAATCTCCCAAGTCTCTATTTTTGCCGATGACTAACAACTTAAAACAAAACTACATCATAAAAAGCACGTTCTAAACTGCCACAACATATCCAATTTGTCATTGAAATTCATATGCACCTGAAAGTGGACAAGAATAAACAAGTTTAGATAATGTTTTATTTGTAAAATTAACAAAAATCTAAATTTTAAGACTAGCTACAGAATCTCACGATTCTGTAGCTGGTCTAATTTTAAAACAGAACCATTTTAAATCAATCCAAAACTAACAGAAATATATTCGAACTATTAAACAAATCTTTAATTGCTAATTGAAAACAAAGCGAATCATTTACATCACAACAAACCAAAACTTCTAGTCTAATTGAGAACAAACGAAATCGTAATTGAATCTATTTCAATCGAAAAAGACTGTAAACGAATATCAAAAAAATCTTTGGTACGAATTCAATATAGACATAATATGTCAATCCAACACTCAACATAATCATTTTTTAAATCCAAACTAACAGAGCCATATCAAACCTGTCTTTGATACTAATCCAACTCATACACAAATAATTATGCTAATTCAAGGCACATAGCATTGTTTGTGAATCAAACCAAACAAAAATGAATCGAACTAATTCGGGGCCAACACAATCGTTATACTGATCTAGGAACAATCAAATCGTGTTAAATTGGTTCAATCAAAACATAGCTACATGATTTTAGCAAACAAATCTTTTGTACAGATTGAATGCAATCATAATCTAAAAAAAAAATATTCATCCAAAACAAAACAAAATCGTTTCTTGAATCTATTCGAACAGAACTAAACGAAAGCAAACCCAATCGACTACCCTAATTTAAACCAACTCATAAAATGAAATCGATGTTGAAATACATACCTGGGCTGTAGAAATATGATTCGGTCAGGATAAATTTGAATTGACAAAGGCCGTAGCTGCCTCAACATTTCTGAAGACAATTGAACCCGTAGTCTTTTGTTTCTTCTCATTGGCTTGTAGCCTATCTCTTTGTTTTGACAACACAGTAATTCGTTCCTCTAATGATTTAATCTTAGATTGCAACAGGGGAACATCGGTGTAATAACGTTCAAGCCAAGAATAACATTGAGTACACGATGGTTGATTAGGTCTTGGCATCACAGGCGAGGGTTCTTTCAAGTTACCAGGGGTTTCACTGTGAAGCTTAATTCCCGGGAAGTTAGGGTCATTCTTGAGGCATGGAGGTAAGTTGGAAACATAGTCATAGGGTTCCACAGAGCAAAGGCCATGAGAGTAAGGGTATTCCTCGGCTAGAAAACGTTCAATCTCAGAGTCCGAGTCCTCGCTCAAAACAATGGGTTTCTGGTCAATGTTCGGTTTGGGCTTGTTCCGAGCATATCTAGATATCCATCGTGCATTCTTATTTCCCCTACTATTGACACCAGTATCACCTTTTCCTTTCTTCCTTACATGCCTCTTGATGGTCTTAGTATTATTTTTAGCACACAGGTCGGCCATGGCATCAGGTAGGTCAATGTTGGGGCTCTTCAAGGGTTTGACAGGGGGTAGAAGGGTAGGAGGTGACACGGTAGGCACAACTAGGGTTTCAGTGACCACAACTTTATCCATTTGAACACACTTGGGAGTGGCAAAGCCATTCCTTGATAGGAAGGATTTCCAACAGTCACCACTAAGATTCAAATGATGAATGATAATGACTTTGATCAAGCAGTGATGGAAAAGGATGCTATCATCCTTCTCATGCTTAAATCATTTGGACATTTTGTAAAGAGTACGTAGGAGATAGTGCGGCATATTCAGAGGGTAGTCTATAAAATTCATCAACAACTGAAGGTGATAAAGAAATAGTAAACCATAATGACTTTCGCAAGTTACGAATTGTTTAACAATTGCTAAAAGATCACGCCATCTTGTCTTGAGGGTAGTGATAGGCATACCTCTATCACAACTAATAATCTTTCTTGATGTGAATAGGAGCGGCCAGGGAACCTCGTCCAATTTAGAGTTATTAAACCACCTCTGGCCTTTAGCTGGTAAGCCTGTAGCTGAGCTGAGGAATTCCTCAGTTAGCTCGAGCTGTATGTCTCCGATTGAAACCATCAAACTTTTGGATAAAAACTAGCCAGCCACTGTTCTCCAGGTTTTTGCGAGCATTGTCGAATAGTAGGAGTGTTTGGATGCCATTAGGTTCTATGCGCATCACAAGTGGCATAGGAGAGAGCATGCAGTGAGCCATGTAAAGGGACAAGGGTTTGGATAGGGTATACGCAGGATCGAAAGTTCAGGGATTTCCCCAAAACCAATAGAGGTAACCCATGATAGAAGGCAGACATTAATGCCTAAGTGTGCGAGGGTAGTGGAACGAAACAGTCCATGCAAAACAGTCATATAAAAAATGTACAATCGACGACGCATATGGTGATTCAAATCACCATTGGTGTATGTTAACAACAATTCCAATCAAACAACCATTGATAACTATGATGAGTCAACCCGAAATATTTTCACAAGCAATAGTGTTATTTAAAACCAAAACAATATTTCGAAATCAACACCAAGGGTTCGATCATAACAAGTATGTGTTGTATGAAATGATTGCACCAAGGGTCTAACCACAATGTCGATGTGTTTTCATGAAACCAATGCACCAAGGAAATTGAGGAAAGACTATAGAACATCAAACCACCAATGTATCAAGGACTCAATGACAGTCATTATAATATCATCTCAATCTTATAAAAATGAAGTCATATCAACACAAAAAAAACCAAATGAGTAAAGGTTTTGGTGTCTTGCCAACTGTGTGACTATTATTGAATTAGAAGTGCAATGAACACATAGACAAGAGTAACCATAGTAATCTAGTGACGATTTTAATGCTATTGACATGACTTCGAACCAAGGTTTTCACGCTTTCAGTCGTGAAAATGAAAACAAAAGGCAGGTGTGCGAATGAGCAAAAGATTGCGATGAGAATCAAGGGTTCCAAAACACTTGTGTAGGTAGCTTATAAAGATAGGATAAAAATGCGAAATGGTTGCCAACACGGCCAAAAATATCAGTTATGGAAGATGAAGATGGAAGATTATTTATATCAGAAGGATCTATTCCTACCATTAAGCAGAGTAGCAAAGAAGCCAGCGGCCATGAAGGACGAAGAATGGGAGATTCTTGACAGAAAGGCTCTAGGAATGATACGGCTGAGCCTGGCAGCATCAGTGGCTTTCAATATGTCGAAAGAAAAGAGAATGAAGGGTTTGATGGACGCATTGGCCAAATTGTATGAAAAACCCTCGGCGTCCAATAAGGTATTTCTAATGAAGAGATTATTTAATATGAAGATGTCGGAAGGTGGGTCTGTTGCAGATCATTTAAATAAATTTAATACGGTTACTAATCAACTAAGTTCTGTAAAAGTGGACTTTGATGATGAGGTTAGGGCTCTTATAATATTGTGCTCATTGCCAGAAAGTTGGAATGGCTTGGTCATGGTTGTAAGTAACTCTGTCTCTGGTTCAAATACTTTAAAATTTGATGATGTTGTTGGTGTTATCATTAGTGATGAAATGCGATGGAAAAGCACATGTGAGACATCAGGTAGTGCGTTGAACATGGAGAACAGGGGAAGACAAAAGGATAGAGGAAAGGGCTCAGGGAACTGTGGGAATTCTAGGAAGGGCAGATCCAAATCCAGACTTGG
>JASDQU010251673.1:0-12281 GCA_032191745.1 Picea mariana
CCAACATGACAAGTGTCAAGATGGGGACATGCACACATATCGTGGGGACTTATCTCATTTTCACACCTTCACCATCATTCTCACGATCATCTCTCCCATGATTTTGTCCATCATTTAGGCATCCAATCAATGATTCCATGACCATTTCATTCACGTAGTAAGCTATCCTTCAGACATTCATTTCACTGTATCTGAGCCTATTTCCATAACCATTTCTTGTTGGTGTACCTGTTTAGCTTAGGAGTGGGATTGAAGAAGCGGGTTGTCAGGCCCGTGGGAAATTAAAGTGGCAGTTTGTCAGGCCCGTGAGAAATTCTCTAAGTGAGATAATTGATAGGAATTGATTTCCTGAAGGTGCTAAATTCCAGCTACAGTGCTCTGAGACTTCTTGTCCAGCCTGTTTCTTAATCCCTAAAAGGGAAGTGGGGAAGATGAAGGATTGTTGAGCATAGAAGGAGCACACTTCCTTTGGTGGGACAGGCATGTGGGGAATGGGAGGCTGTAGGATGTTAGTTGAGTGATAACCTGAGAAAAAGTCTTTCATGTTGTCTATGAGCCTTTAGCCTGGTTAGGAATCCCTTTACCCAGGTGGATTTTAGTCCCAGTTCGGGGGTGACTCACTGTTGAGAGTGATGAACAGTGTAGTCTAAGGCTGGGAGATTCATGGAAGGTCTGCACGTAGTTGGTGACAATATTTCCAAAATAAGTACCAATCATATTATAAATTTACATGTTTCATTGTTATTTACGTGCTTATGTTACAGTTTATCATATGTGTGATTATAAATGTCTATATGTTTATGGGTATTTCCCTGTATATGTTGCATGTATGTGTTTACTGTTATTTCAGTATGAAATCGTACATTTACATAATGTAATTGTTGGTTTATGTTTATATGTAAAGCTTCCACAAGAGTGTTGTATGTATATGTTATAATTGCATGCAGTTTGAAGAGAAAATTTATGTCGCATAGCTCAGTTGAATATTGGGTATGTTATAGTATGTTCCGTAGTGAGAGAACAAATGTGTTCCCTCGTGTAGCATGGCCCGACCATGGGTAGTCAGGGATGTTATAGTAACCTCGGTAGTCTATCCCCTCATAGGGATAATCATCGATGGTTATGATCTGTCGTTTCCACCAGTGAAATAACTCATCTTTGTAGGGGGTTGGAACCCTACAACCTCCCATCCACCTCATCACTTTGGTACACCATGACATGGTTGGATCACATATACCATGCAGATTAATCTCTATTCTAGGGTTCATATTTGGAACCCTCTCGAAGAAAACTACATAAAATAGATGCAAACCTGAATTTCCTCATTCTCCCGAGTTTGAAGTCTGCCAACTAGCTCTTCATCTTGGATAGTAGCGAGGTGCACCAATCGTAAACCATGGGTCTCAAACACTCCACAACATAGAACATGAGTGGCCTTGATGCTTGGTGCAATGAGGCTAACCCTAATATTTGTGTGAGTATTATGACAATGATCTTCATATCCAGGTTCTCAATCTCCCTGATAGGGAGTTGGCTCCCTAATTTCTTTGTTCCTACAACATAGTAGGTGGCGATGTACTCCTCCATAAATTTCCCACCTCCATCCCCTTTGGCATTGAGATTCACCATCTTGCCTCGACAAGACAATCCTGTGATAAAGTAGAGATCGTCCACTTCAATTCTCAATGGTTTCCCATCGAGATTGAAGGCATTGGTCTTTGGATTCCAATAGTTTATCAATGTTTGGAGAAACCTCACTTGAGCCCTATTTATAGATCCCACATATTTTCAAAGCTTGTTAGGCCCTCATATCCCTTTCCATTACAACATCAACCTCCTCCTGCTGTCTTTCTCTCCATTTGATAACCATCCTGCAAAGGAAACATTAAATTTTGAGCCAATTGTTATTAAAAACCTTATGTGTGGAGTTGTATGTGGGCTAGCATTATGATAGTCACATATAGGGCTCAATTTATATTGTAAGTCTTTACTTTTGCGATGTACATCGATTCGTGTACGCGACCTGATAAACTATAGCCAACGTACACCCTAGTTTCCATGTTACGACCTCTTAAACTCAAAATTTGAGCACCAAAATTAACAATTAAACCATGGAAATTGAAGAGAATAGGATGATCACTTACTTGGTCCAGATGGTTTCCAATTTCATTGATCGTAGCTCCCAAAATTTTCGTTGTAAGATCAAGGGTAAAATGGCCTCAAAAGCACTATGTGGGGTGAAAAAATCAAATGACATGGTAAAAAATTCTTATTTTTACTATTTGTAGATAATGTTTACCCACTTTATATAGTTTTTACCCTATCTTTCCTATTTTTGACCATGTGGACTAATAGTGTGGTGTAAGACCTGGTTTGAAGTGGTTTTATCTAAGTGTTTTTATACATTTTCAGTGTCTTGTCCCCTATTTGTGCCTTTGGTAGGTATATTCCATCACTAGCATATATGATATGTTATTACCTCGCTTGAATTTTTGCATCGTCCTATGACCATGATTCACATGCCCTAGGTATGAACCCATTTCTTAGTGACACAAAACATTTTTCTTCTACTAGAAGTGTCGTTATTAGGTGGTAGAGACTTACCAAACATGGGTACCCTAGTTAGAACAATTTTACCAATTGGTGCCCATGCAAAATTTACTCCATAGGTCTGGGATTTCCTTATAGTCCAAATATGAATTTTTGTTTGAATCTCATTTTCTTACTCAATATCATTATGACCATTTCCTATGGGACTCTCGTCGAGTCTTGTTTAAGCTCTTTTCTGACTACCAAAAAATTGAAAATATTTATGAGTGAACTTGTCTCTTTGACACTCGTTAAATGGATTTGAAAGGAATTTTAGTTTGGTATAATTTTAACCCTTTACAGACCAAGTAGACTACTTATAAAAAAGGAATATCTCTTCGGTAATATTTTATAATTTTTTTGGGCCTAGGGAAGTAAAATCTATGAAAAAGGACACTCTTTGAGTTAAGATGTAATTGCATCCCATTATCCTTCTTGCATTGTTGATCCTAATGTCGACTCTCGCTTTCTTTTTATAAGCCTATTTCCCCAACAATTCTCAACATTAGCCAAACACTGCCTTTCATATATCCTTTTTATCTTGACATCCTTTACCCATAGAGGAAACATCCCCCCATGTTTCCATGTCTGTTATCAGGATAATTGTTAAGTGTGGACACAAATAAATCCCCCTATCTTCACTACGAAAATAGAACAAAACAAGACAATACACTATTCTTTCCTTAGATTTGATTATCAAATGAGAAATGGATCTAGAACATACCTTTTAAATATCGAAGATCCGACTTCGCTAATGCAATCCAAGATCCATCGCGAGGCTTATGGAGAAATATATGCCAAGGAATACAAGCCAATGAAGACAAGAATAACAGAGTCTATTTGATATGAAACTATGTATGTGATCAAGGAATCATACAATATGAACAAATAACATTCATATAGGAAATAGAAGTATATCTATATTAAAGAATGTGGAAGAAAGATACAACCAGATGCCTTGATGTTGTCAGGTTCCTTCCAATATTTCCTTTCTTCTCACACACTTCTCCATGGATTCTGAGACCATATATCTTAAATTCACTCACAATCTATCTTGACAAAGCATAACTCAAAGCCACCATACAAGTTCCAAAAACTCCAAGCTACAAGACAACTCAAACCCTCATCAACCTAGCTTTCTCCATGAGAGATCCTCTCCTTTTATAAGTTGAAGAGGATAAGGTGAGGAGGTTAGGATGATCCCACTAAATCATGAAAGTGAGTAAGATCCAAACCGTTTGGAGGCCATCTCACCATAGAAGCTTCTTGTTCTAGAAGCATCGAGAAGATTCTTGTTTTTCCCATGTACGAACATCGTCATACCCTAGACATAGGGCAGCTTGCAGAGACATCGCAGACCAGTTTCAGAGCAGAGGGTGGCGATCAAGCATTGCCACACCCTGTGTATAGTGAAACCTGCGATGATCTTCCTTAATAGGGTTTTTACAAAGGAAAATACAACTTCTTCTCTCAGGCAAAGTTCTTCTCCCTTCTTTCTTCAATAATTTGGGCCACTGATCTCTCTTAAGACAAAATATTGGTTTACATCATTAACAATCATAGGGATGATGAAAATAATGTGTAACGGAGAGCCCCCCAAAGTATTAAGTTAGAATAGAGTGATAGCTGAAATACTTTTTCGAGTGTGTGTAGGGAACGAGGAATAGTCGGTTGGAAACCTGCCAACAAAAAAGGAAGTATAATAATATATCATCACTGAGGTAGGCATTCCCATACTCAGAATACAAATGACTCAAAACATGAATGCTGACATGCGAAGATCCATTTCAAGTAATATAGGTCATGGCCACCAATCATACATTGTGGATCCATGCCATTATGACTCAAATCTGAACATAGACACCAAAAATACATTGTGGATCTATGTGTTAAAGACTCAAATTTTAACATAGCCACGAGACATATAATATTCAATATACTCCAACGCAACCTGAATCTATCATAAAATATTCAGGGTCTTCATCTCCATCAATCTATAGTATGAATCTAACCATGTGAATACATGTGCTGAAAGTCGAACATGGTAGAAGCCACTTGATTATCGGTCATTAGTGAATACTGTTAACAAGTGTGAGGGAAATCACCATTAATGTCAATGACTCCCAAGGTACACTAGTAAAATCCAACGAATGGGAATTAATGAGCTGAAGTCTAACACTTAGCAGAATCTCCCAATTAGGGGTCAATGATGAAAACTCATTGTTGAAAGTGAGGAAACCTTCCATTGAGGCATGCAATTTCAAAGGTACCAATTAGTTTCTAATTCTAATTCTTGGATAATGAGTTGAAGTCGACAGGAAAAGACACGTCACAGGAAGGCCTTAATGTATCCTCCATCAATGACACGAAACAAGTAACACGATTTGAAGTAGAACAGAGTAATAAACGACTCAGGACTAACTCAGGGATGGATGACATAATAGAAGGCTTAAGGACTGCAGAAATGGCCGATGCAATAGAAGGCTTTCTAGGTTGAATTTCTCTTTGAACATATTGATGACACAACAACTGTCTTGGAAATACTGACTCAACAATACAGATCACAGACCAAAGGGTAATCTTATAAAGGATTATGGTCAAGAGACAAGTGGAATTTCCAACCTAGACACAAAGAAAGTGAAAGCATGTCATGTTCAAAAGAGACTCTCCCATAGAATACAGGTTTAGATACATTTCTTTCCTAATTTTCCCCCCACCATTTATGGTGAGTACCTCTTTATTTTTACATAAGCTTGAGGAGGATAACATATGCTTCAAAATGTAAGCTCATCCTTCGGATGAGTCCTTCGAAGTATGTTTAATGAACCCTAGGGAGGAGTGTTTCAGTCCCATATGGGCCTTTCGATGTTTGTTTTATGAGTCTAAGGAAAGAAAACTCAAGGGTTTTTCAATTTTAGAGAGTCTGAAAAACACTTAAAGAGGACTCCACAATGTCCTTTTTTGTAAAGTAGTCTAATGAGATTGAAAAAGAGATAAACTACCATTCAACAAAATTTTTCTTCAAATAATTTAACGAGCATGAAAAGAACAAGATCGCTTGGCACTATTTTCATGTTTAGAGAGTCTGAAGAGATATTAAAGGGAAATCCAAGGGGTTCCTTTTTCGTATAACCTTTACGAGTCCAAAAAAGTGATAAACTTTTACTCAGTTACATTCTCCTGTATTTACGAGCATGAGAAAGAACAAATACTAAGCTCGGTAATTTATTCTCATGTATTTATGAGCATGAGAAAGAACAAAGACTAAGCTCATGATTTTTTTCATTTTTACGTAACCTTAAAACAAAAGAAAACTATGCTTGGGATAGATTTTATTTTTACACAAGCTTAAAACTAGCCAAAACTATGCTTTAACCTGGTTTCATTTTTACACAAGATTGAACTAGAGGAAACTATGCTTGAGGTAGGTGGTTTCATTTTTACACAAGCTTGAACCATATAAAACTATGCTTGGAATTCCCCATGCATAACACAAGGATGGTTGGTATTTAGCCCCCATCTTAAGAAACTAGCAACCCTAACTTCAGCAGGAAGTCCAGAGGGTGAAAGAATTTCCCCCCAAGCTTCGATTTGTCCAATGACATAGGAGGATGAAAATAAGCTTCAAATACTATACGTAACAAAGTATTTGACTTAATCGAAGAGGGGATAAATCTATTTCATATTTTAATGAGCTTGCCACAGAGAAGAAAAACTATGCTTGAGAATCTAGGTTCAATCCCTAGACCTCTATTTCATTTTTTAATGAACTTGAAAAAGAAAAAAGAACTATTCTTGTAAGATCTATTTCATTTTTTAACGAGGTTGTTACAGAGACACAAAAATTATCCTCACAGCTGGCTTCATTTTTTAATGATCTTGAAATCATAAAACCATTCTCAATGTTGGTTTCATTTTTTAATGAGATTGAAATAATAAAACCACGCTCAAGGCTGGTTTCATTTTTTAATGAGATTGAAATCAGAAAATCATGCTCAAAGCTGGTTTCATTTTTTAACGAGCTTGAAATCAGAAAACATGCTCAAGGCTGGTTTCATTTCATAATGATCTTGAAATCAGAAAACCATGCTCAAAGCTGGTTTTACTTTCTAATGAGCTTGAAATCAGAAAACCATGCTCAAAGACTCTTCTTGATCATGGCTTACAAGAGGATGATGCTCTGGAAGGACACCATGTCAAGGGACAAAACTCGGTCATGGCCTCCAAGAGATCTTCACTCGATGGAAGAAACACACTCTCGAAGGAACGCAGGTCGAGGGCCACGACAGGGGTAAGTAGATTAAGTTATAAATACCCTATCAAAGAGATCAGCATGTCAACTACCGAATCTAAGTCATAAGAGATTGAGCTTATAGTGAGAGGCTCATTTGCATTGGAAGTTGAAGTCATGGTAGACAATGCCACATAATTGACCTATGGCGGGGGGTGATACCGTCTGCATATAAGAACCATTTAGGGATGTCATTGAGTCGACGGTCAAGTCTGAACGAAAAAAATAAATTTGATCAATAGACACAATTATTCCATCTTGAGGGAAAGATATCACACGAAAAAGAGTGGACACGATAGCTTTCATGGCATAGACATAATCTCTCCCAAGGAGTAAATCAAAATCCAAAGGGTCTTGGACTACCATGACGTCAATAAAGACAGTTTTCCCTCGCAAAGTTATAGGAAACTAAGGAAGAATCCCTAAAGGGTGATTGGTTCTTCTATTAAAAGCTAACATATTCTGCGTAACCGACACAAGCTGAGGATATCCTAAATCTTCCAAACAATAGAGGACAAAATACTAATAGACACACCTTCATCTATCAACGTTTGAGGAATGTCCAGACCACAAACTTATACTGTAATATTGAAAGGAATGTGGGAGGGAATACGAGGTCCAGTTAGAACACCCCAATCAAAATGAATGGCCTCATTACTTGGAGCAGGTTCCAAGGGAGAAGGAGGAATGCCCACCAGCAGGGTAGAGTCTGTATCAACGAGAAAAATGTGGGCAGTATTGGGTTTACTCTCTAGCGGGAGAGTAGGATTGACCGATGATGAGATCAGATCGACCAATTGAGTTGCATTCTCCAAGGGGAGAATCAGGTTGATGGATGGAAATGGATCGACCCCTCAGGTTTCACTCTTTAATGGGAGAGTGGGATCGACCAAGGATGGGATCAAATTGACCACTTTGTCAACTAGTTCAACTAAGGATGTGACCATATTGACTACATGATCAATCGGACTAACCGACGAAGGGACCAGATTGATCATTCCATCAACTACAGGTGGGTCAAGAGTAATCTTGCGATAAGCAGCTAGAAGTTGAGGTTTTGGAATAGTCATGTCTTCCAGTAATTTTGAGGCTTCATCCATACGATGGAAAAGGTAAGTTTGATGACTCCCTCCGCATAACATACATGGGAACTTGAATCTACTTTTATTCTTCCCAACGGTATAGTGACTAGTTGATGGGAGGTTATCATCATGTTGTTCATAGGATGACGACATGGGTTGGCAAGGGCGTGTCGACCATGCTTCTATAATCTTGGATAGACTAGGGAAATCCCTAAGAATGTGGCTACCCTTACAAATCCTACAAGGGTACTTGGGCTTATGGATTGTTTGGGTGATCTTAGCATCATCAACAATCCCATCACGATTATCAATAACTGGTTGTTTTCCAACATGTTTGGAAGTGGTTGGAAATTTGGACCCTTTCTTATGTATCTTCTTCTTCTTCTTCATTTTCTTCTTCTTCTTATCCACCAAGTTATTATCTTTAGAGATTTCACTTGGTGAAGAAGATGAAATGGAAGAATACCTTGCAAGTGAAGAAGGTGAAGAAGATATTACTGGTGAAGAGGGTGAAGAATCAACATGAGGTTGATGTTATTGGGGGGAAGTGCTTACAACCAAAGAACTTACTGCATTCGGGATTACCTAAGTGGAAAACAACCACACCGGAAATCCAATCGTAAGGCCTGGAAGGCTCAAAGTAGCGATATGAGGAGAACCAATGCTTCCGTAAGAAGGAAAAACAAAAGGTTCCTTTGGAGCAGGGGTTCCTTCATTGATCGTTTCAGAAACTGATGGCATTAAATAATTATCCAACCTAGAGTCTGCTAGGGAAAACAAATAGCACACACTAAAAATCTAGGAAGCAAACAAGCAAACAAAACCTTCTTACAATGAACACACTAGTCGGTGATGAAATCCAACATCATGAGGACAATGTAAGAAGGGGATGAGATAGAGTGGGTGGAAAAGTTACGTTGAAAACCTACTTAATGGACTTACACCTTGGTGCAAGATCCCACACATAAACGTGGGTATACCCTCCAAGGAGCCTGAGTGAGTTTGGCCAACGTCGATTCCAAGTACCGTGAAGACTTGCCCCTCCACGGTCACCTCATGTAAATACCCTAAAGAGATAGGCCACTAAGGTTACCAATTACTCCAATGATGCCTGGGGAAATAGTCGACAGTCTGATCCATGTGCAAAGGCAACGTATCTAGCCCAAAATCAACTCAAGGACCTCCCACACATAAACATGGGTATACTCTCAAGTGACCCCCAATAACATGCACAATCTCTACACTAAGACCGACAAAGCAGGGCGAGTAACTCTGTCGATCTTAATGCAACCTCGTGATTGACCCTTGTGTTAGAAGGGCTTCCGAGGAAAAAATGTAGTAAATGTATTTCACCATTCCCTAAATCAAGATTCTATGTTTGTTTACATCTTTGGAAAGTTATCTTTCACACCTATTCCAAATCCCTATACCCTAAGATAATGTAGGTTTTCTACCAAAAAATATAAAATTTTCTAATAAATTTTAGTTTAGTGCTTGATTTTTAAGGCCGTTGTTTACTCAAGAGAAAAATGGCATGGACTAAATGATGTTTTGACTGACTCTAAACCATGCAAAGAAATGAGAATGCAAATATTTCACTTTAATGAAAGCTATATTATGATAAGGAGAAAACGTTTATCATTCCCATATGCACAATGTCCCAAAAACTTATTAAACTCATCAATATCAAGATTCTCAAGAAATAAGCACAAGAGATTGTACACCAATACACGATTATTGGCCCCAAGACCAAAAATGCCAAAAATCATGCAATTTTGCTACTTCAAATGCAAAGATGCCTCCAGTCTTATATAAAGCAAGAAATTATTTTTTTTTGTTTCAAAGATAGCTAAAAGAAATAGCAAATCACTTCAAAACAAGCACAACCCAAACAAAGTTTCTCTTTTAGCATGATTTATTCAAAAAAAATAAGTGTTCTTTTAACTAAACAATTCTAAAGAAAAACAAAGCTTTGTAATAGAAAGACACTCAAATCAAGAGATAAAATCTTTCAAAAGAAAACAAGATAAAGAAAATAAAAGATGGCTAAAATCATATTGAAAGTTGTCAAGCAGACTATAAACGGACCCAACAAATCACCCCAAACACTTATCACAGTTTTGGGTAAGGAAAAACCACCAAAAGATAAAAAAATTCCAAATCGTCACAGGCTGTAAATCCAACAAAGAGAGACAATCCTGGGTCATTGTAGGCTAGAGAAAAAATATAGTGTGATGTCATCGCACTGTCTAAAAAAGGTAGGATGCATCGATCCTGGATCGTCGCACTGTCCCTCAATGCAGGGTGGGACGATCAAATTAAAAATGGAAAAAAAAAAAAAAAGTAAGAAGGTTTTTCCAGTGAAGTTTAACAATCAGAGAGTCAAGCTAAATATCCCAGTGACTCAAAAAACAGAACCCAAGAAATCAAAGAAAGAAATCAATACAAACTAGGAAAACAATATGTTCCCCCAAATGGTCGCCAATTTTGTTATCGGGCTAATTGTTAAGGGTGGACACAAATCAATCCCCCTAACTTTGCTACGAAACTAGAAAAAAACAAGACAATACACTACTCTTCCCTTAGATTCGATTATCAAATGTGAAATGGATCTAGAACATACCTTTTAAATATCAAAGATCTGACTTCGCCAATGAAATCCAAGCTCTGTCCTGAGGCTTATGGAGAAATATCTGCAAAGGAATACAAGCCAATGAAGACAAAAATAACATAGTCTATTTGATATGAAACTATGTATGTGATCAAGGAATCATACAATATGAACAAATAGCGTTCATATAGTAAAGAAAAGTATATCTGTATTAAAGAATGTGGAAGAAAGATACAACCAAATGCGTTGATGTTGTCAGGTTCCTTCCAATAGTTCCTTTCTTCCCACACACTTCTATTCCATGGATTCTGAGACTATAGATCTAAAAGTCACTCACAATCTATCTTGACAAATCAAAACTCAAAGCCACCAGACAAGCTCCAAAAACTCCAAGCTACAAGACAACTCAACCCTCATCAAGCTAGCTTTCTCCATGAGAGCTCCTCTCCTTTTATAAGATGAAGAGGATAAGCTGAGGAGGTTAGGATGATCCCACTAAATCATTAAAGCGAGTAATATCCAAACTGTTTGGAGGCCACCTCACCATATCATCTTCTCCTTCTATAAGCATCGAGAAGATGCTTGTTTTTCCCACGTATGAAAATCGTCGCACCCTAGTGTAACATACCCAACTGCCCACAGATCGGGTACACTACCTGCAAACCTGCCCTTGGACTTATTTCTCATGCTGACCTTCTTTATTTATTAAGGATGCATAATATAATATATTTAATGACCTGCACAACAATATCTAGCAAGCATGCAAGATCTCAATATTATGTTAAATGATAATTAAATATACGCAACAGAAATACATTCATATACATGTAAATGAAAATTAAACTACACAACGGAATACATTCATACACTGATAGTAATATCATGATAGAGAGAAATTATCTTTATGAAAGAAGACAACGACTGGATGCAGACCAAGGACGTTCCACCCAACTGTAGCCAGGGCTATGAATCCACAAGGATGGTACCAGAGTGTAATTGGGTTCCCAAACTAGTCAGCTATCAATCTCTCACAGGTTTCTCGACACCCACAAAATTCCAAGTATCTAGCTCTCTTCTACCCAGCCTATGCCACCCGAGAGAATGGACCTCCACCCTTCTCTACCATGCAGTCCCTCAGGCAATCCTTCTCCTTCCTGTCAGGGATTCCAACACAGCTAGTCTAGAATATCGATGCTAGAACTCTCAGGACTCAGTGGTGAGAAAAATAGGGCACAAAAAAGGTAATAAGGAAAAATAGGAATAAACACTTAGTCCCTCAAGATCCCTCTCTTATGGAATCATATCCCCCTATAACTCTAGTCCTTGTCCGTCTAGCAGCCAACAATGTAATTATTATTATTAATGATCAAAACATTACATTTCTTGGGCATACTGTCCCTTCAATAATTGTTTGGGAACTCTAGCCTCTCAGCATTGTAACAATACATTATTTAAAATGGGGGTTCAAAACCGAGGGTGTTACATCCCCTCCCCCTTATTTTGGCACTGTCCTCAGTGCATATACAAAACATAGATCAAAATCTCAAATTTATTCAAAAAAAAGTTGTGGGTACTCTTCCCGCATGGCATCTTCATGCTCCTAGGTAGCATTTTCAAGACCGTAGCAGGTCCATTGAACTTTTACCAGTTCTATAACTCGATTCCGAAGCATTTTGAATTTTCTGTCCAACACTCACACTGGTTGAAC
>JASDQU010251676.1:0-16267 GCA_032191745.1 Picea mariana
CGGAGTTCGGGGTTCGGGGTTTGGTGGTGCATGCAAATTGTGTTCGCGTGAAACGCGAACTCCCGAAGTCCGAACTCCCGATATCCGAAAGGAAGAGCGTTGACTCTTCGGGCCCGTGAGAAATAGAAGGTCCTGGTGGGCGCAGACGGCTCGGTGAGGGGCAGGTTGCGTCATCCAACCTAGTCAAGTGTAAGAAATTTTCTTCTTCAGTAGAAGTGTGGGGAAGGAGTTCTACTTTGAGTTTTAATGAAGGAATTTCACACTCGATTAGTTAAACAACTTCTATTCCATATACTAGCTAGAAAGGAGTGAAACCAATAGCAGGTTTTATTGAGGTCTGGTAGGCCCAGAGAGCAGAGAAAATTTGTAGATGCCATGATGTCTTGTTGGTCCCTACCATCTGTTGGATCATAGTTTTGAGGACTTTGTTGATGGCTTCAACTTGTCCATTCACTTGAGGATAGTACAGGGATGATTTCTCATGGAGAAAACCCAAATTGGCATGCAACACACTCATCATCTGGTTTTTAAAGTGTGAACCATGATCAGTGACAATGGCGCGTGGAACACCAAAATGAGTGATGATGTGGTTAAAAAGGAAAAGAGCTGCAATACAACCATCATTCAAAAAGGCAGGCATAGCCTCAACCCATTTTGTAAATTAATCGACGACAATGATTATATAACCGCCCCCCCCGGCTCAGGTAGGCTTACATTGCATGAAATCAATGCCCCACTTGGCAAAGGGGCCAATGGCAACAATGGGATGCAGCGGAGCAGTGTGGTTTCGTGCCTTTTTGTGAAAAACTTGGCAGGGTGGGAATTTGTTGACTGCCTCAATACAATCTTTGAAGATTGAGGGCCAAAAGTAGCCGAAACATAAAATTTTATAAGCGGTAGCCATCCCAGAAAGATGACCACCATAGGCTCCAAGGTGACAGTCATTAAGCATGCATTCAGCCTCTTCATGAGTGACACAACGTCACAGGATAGTGTCAATGCCATGGCAGTATAAAGTGTTTTCAATAATAAGGTAACGACGAGAATGGTGGCAGATACAACGAAATTCATCCCTAGAGATATCAAGATGAAAACATTGGGTCTGGAGATAAAGAAGGATATCTCCAGACCAAGGATAGAACGTGCTAATGAGGAATAGATTTTCATCTGGGAGAGAATCTCTGGGCTCAGTGTCTTCATTAGCATGGGGAAAGTCGCAAATAAGCTCAACAAACACCAAGGATTTTTTAGCTTTGGATTTAGTGAACTCGTGATCGAATTCCTGAAGGATAACGATCCATTTTGAATATTTCCCCCCAAGAACTTGACGTGTCAAAATGTGGTACATGGGGTTTGAGTCCACAATAATTGTGGTGGTGCGTAGCAAAATGTAGTGACATAATCTCTAGACAAAGATGATGGCTGCCAGACCCAACTTTTCAACATGTGAATATCTAAGCTCTGTACCAGATAGACTTTTTCTCAAATAATATATCACATGTTCCTTTCCTTTAGGGTCCTCTTGAGCTAACACCATGGAAATAGTGGAAGTGGAGGCTGCTAAGTAAAGGATATAGTCCTTTGTGTAATTCAGAGGATGTAACAAAGGAGCATTGGTTAATGCATGCTTAAGAGAAGTAAATGAGCATTCAACAGTGTCATCCCAAATGAAAGGGATCATCTGTAACAAGCGCATAAATCCTTTGGTAATCTCAACATAGTTACAAATGAAACGACGAAGAAAGTTTTCCTTCCGTTGCAAACTTTGGAGTTGTGTCAGATTGTTAGGTGGAGGTAAAGCCAAGATAGCCTTAATTTTTAAAGGATCCACCTGAATCCCATCCTTGGAAACAACAAAGTCGAGGAGTTGTCCTGATTTGATAGCAAAAATACACTTATGTGGGTTCAAACGAATACGATAGAACCGACATCGAAGAAAAATATCCCGTATATGACCAAAATGGCCTAGTCGATTGGATGAGTGGGTAGGTAAATCGTTAAGGTAAGATTCCGCAATATGTTTGAAAGCATAGGGCATGGCTCACTGGAATGTAGAACCAACATTTTTAAGGCCAAATGGTAGCTTCCGATAGGCGAAAGTTCCCCACGGGTAGATGAAGGTGGTCTTATGTTGATTAGCAGGTGAAATGTCAATCTAGTTATACCCCGAGAAACCATCCATGAAAGAGAAAATTATGCTACCAATGCAATTATCAATGATCTGGTCAATAAAGGGAATAGGGTAGTTGTCTTTCAGACAATCCTTATTGAGGTCCCTATAATCAACACAAACATGAATGGTTCCTTGCTTCTTAGTAACCAGAACTCGAAACCCATTCCGTCAAAGGGACAGGATAGATGAAACCGGATGTCAATAATTTCTCAACTTCTGCTTTAATAGCCACGATATTCTTAGGATGGACCGGACAGAGTTTTTGTCGAATAGGTTTTACACATGGGTAGGTTTTAATCTCATGCACAATGATCAAAGGATCTATCCCTGGCATCTCTTCGTAGCTCCAAGCGAAGACATCGCGAAATTATTTAAACAAAGCGGTATAGGAAACCACTTCCTCGGGTGTACAATTAATGCCAAGATTAATATTTTCTACGATACATTCCTTGATAGAAATATCTATTTCGACTGTAGAGGCAATGTTTCCTAAATTCCCTTCTGAAATAACATCTTGTTTAAGTATAGGTGATTGAGGAAATTGGACAACATCAGGGGGGAAGATAGAGTGTATATCTTCCTGGATTTCTTCAAGAGGTGGAAGAAAAGAGGATCAATGATGGCTATCATCCCAAGGTACATCATCGATGCTAAGCATTTCCATTATTGATTCATCAAAAGGAAAAATTTGGGAAATGTAGTCGAACACAAATGTCAAGGAATTTAACCACGATGGCATCGAGTAAGTGTCGGGTGCCAAGAGATGTTGGTCATCCGAGGAGGGAGAGGCAGATTGGATGGAAATGTATGAGGTTTTAGATGGACTAAGTGGCATGGTGTCACCTAGTGCATCGAATTCCAATGGGCTAGGTACAATCCAAGGATTAGATGATTTCAAGGATTGGTAAACCGTAGTCGAAATCATACTGACCGTGGAAACATGATGTGTGGTGGGTAGAAGTGGTGTAGGGAAGGTACCCATAAGGATAGAGTCTTTCAACAAGCCAACACCAATGCTTTCATACATGATCTTGTGATCTCCCAGAAAGGGAATATTGTTGATAGCAGGAGTGTGAGCGTCAGGTGTACAGAAATCTAACTGATCGACGGTGACAATTTTGCCTTGATAAGGAAATTGCACACATCGAAATACTGACGAAGCAACGGAAGACATAACATAGACCCAACTTCTTCCAAGAAATAAGTTGTAATCAAGGGGAGCATCGACCACCTTGACATCAATAGAGATGATTTTTCCACCCAATTGGATGGACATGGACTGCAAAAGTCCATGGGGATGAAAACCTCGCCTGTCGAATGCACGTAGCATAGTTGGGGATTTGTTAAGTGTGGGCAATTTCAATCTTTTCCATCAGGATAAATACATGACACAAGTAGAGGCTCCCTCATCTAATATAGTGTGGTGGATTTGTTGATTATGAATGAAAACATCAACTTGGAAAGAAAGTTGATGAGAGAGTCGAGGTGAGAAATTATCTAGGTTAAACATGATAGTGTTGGATGACTCGGGATCAAAAGCACCACTAGCGGCCAAGAGAGTTCTACGTTGACTGGGGCAGTGTTGTAGAACTTCTAACACAGACATAGCACACTGTGCTTGTGCTAGATCTTCAACAATGTTGTAGTTCTAGGAGGCACGTGAACTAGGATTAAAGGTAGATTTACAGATAGTGATCTTAGGAGGGAGTAAGATAGAGTCAGACACATGTTTCTCTATATGAAGTTGTCCAGACGGAGGACTAAATGATGGAGGACTAATGGAGGATGGGAATGGATCCAGTAAAGTATCGTTAGTGAATTTTCCTTTGTCAGGTTTAACTGGAGTGTGATCGTAAGTCATAGAGCGAGTTGTCAAATCAATCCCATTGAAGAGATAGATATGGGCACTTGTTGAGGCCTCATCATGAGAAGGGTGGCTGGAATTGCCCCCTAGAGAGGGGGTTTGAGCAACCATAGATTGTTGTTGAGAAAAAGGCTGAGTAAGCATGGCGGGTTGGGAATTACCTTTGAAAAGTTTGGCCACTTCATTGCAATGTGGACAGTATCAAGTGCAGTGATCATCACCACAAATAAGACATGGGAATTTTGGCTTTCGTTGTGGTTACTTTTTGTTAGCAACTGGTGGGTTTTGAGCTTTGGGTTGTTCATTATTGTTCTTTTTGGTTTTGTTCTTTGTTTTCTTCTTACCTCTAGTTTGTTGTGAAGGGGCAGATTGAAGTGCATTCACCTCAAATATTTGAGTTTGAGGGGGAGGTGGAGGAGGGTATGGTTGAACTGGAGGTGGATACCAGAGTAGATCGAGTAGTTGTTCTAGTCGACTGGGATGAAGATTGTGTTTTGACGAAGCCAATAACACCATTCGCATGTGATGAATATGAAGGTTTGGATGGATCGGTAGTGGCATGGATAGCATTTGGGATTAACTCATACAGAGTACTAGACTATGAGTAAACTAGATCTAAGTATTGTGCCTTAGAAATGGCTTCCTCTTCTGTGACAACACCACCCATGGTGACATTGTGAGCGATCGGGGGTAATAGTAATTTAGTGAACCATTCCGCCAATAATTGTTTAGGAATGACTGCTTTGATCAACCTTCGTCATCGTCTCCACTCATGAATATGATCAGAGATATGCACGGAGTTTGTCTGACGAAGGGAGGTCAAGAGTTCCGTACCCATTACATATCGAATGGGTAGTTGAAAGTGTGTGAGAAAGGATATGGAAAGGGAGTTAAAATATTGAAAAGAACTGTGTGGAAGTTCAATGTACCACTTGGCTGCTGAGCCCATAAGCGTTCGCTGGAAAAGATGTAAATGGATTGAGTCGTCCATTAAGGAGTTCGATGAACACCATAAATGGAAAGTCATTACGTGATTATTGGGGTCTTCTCCAGCTTTACCATCAAATTTCGGAATATCATAAGGGAGTTTAGCTAGAATCACTGGCCAGAAAGGGTAATGCAATGTAGGATCATTGGTTAATTGAGACAAGTCTGGGAGATCCAGAGTAGCAAGGAAAGGTAGTTTTCGATTAACCTGCGGGTGATACTGGTGAGGCATAGGAACACCAGTAGGACCATACACTGGGTTAGAGGATAATTGTAACCAGTGGGTCCTCCTGCATAAGGTTGTTGCTGTCTAGAGTGCATGGGATTCGAGGGGGTTTGAGAAACATTGGCGAGTAGAGGATAACCAAATGGGTTCTCAGGATTATACGTTGGATTAGATGTTCTCCCATATGGAGGGTAAACATTTTTTCCATAAGGAGGATACGGATAAGTTCCTTGAGAGAGAGGAGGGTGTTGTATACTTTTAGGATTATATCCCCCAAGGAATAGTGGGTTTCCTGGAAAAGGAACGTTCCACGGGTTATGAGTTGCAGACACATTTTCTCCAGAAGGTTGATGATGGGATCCAATATGGGGTTTCCCCCCAGCATGAGGTTGCCCCCCAAATGGAGGTTGCCCTCCGAGAGGGGGTTTTCCTTCGTGCAGAGGCTGACCCCAGCATGAGATGAAGCTCTAGGAATTTGGAAACCAGACATAGACAACTGATCGGTGCTACTCAAAGGATTATAGCCACCAAGACTGATTCCTCTAAGTTGTTGGATAGGTATAGTACTTTCGAGTATGACCTGGGCAGTGTTGACAATGGAAGGATTTATTGCTCGGTACCCAGGGGGAAGTGACTGAGTAGGCCTAGATGGCAGTGGCATACCAATGGGAGCTTGGCTAACCACTAAGTTACTGGTGGGTATAGTCGCAACGTGAGGGACCATCGTAGATTGGGCCTTCTAGAGAAGAACAATGAAACTTGGACCAACAGACTGCATATTTAGACCAATAGACGGTGTGATGGAACTAACAGTTGTACCAGTAAAATGATCTAAATGTACAGTATAGGTGACTGAGGGTTCGGGTAATTGATACACAACAGGTGTATCAACACCCATGCCTAATCTGTAAAGTTCTCACACCGTGCGTGGGCTGCGAACTATCTCAGTAGTCCCAAGGGGGTCTCCGACTTGAGGTCCCATGTGAGACCTAGTCTAAATGTAACAAGGATCAGTAACAATAAGTTCTCTGGCTAAATTCAGCTAGAGAAAATGGCTCTCGTATCCCGTAGGGATGCGAAAAGCCTCCATAGAATCTGAAACAATATGAAAATCTTATAAGGAAGCAAAACCTTCCTCCTATGAGGCTATAATGTCATGAACCTCGCTCTGTTAAGGAGAGCCCTCTGTATCATAAGGGGGTAAAGGGGTAAATTATTCCATATTTTTTGGGGGAAGGCCCTGTACCCTACACAAACGGCCTGGAGGGCGATGTTGGCGAAACCAAAAATTTGACGGAAAAAATCTATGGCCAACTAACGACAAAGAAACAACATACACTAATCAAATCTAGGAATCAAACCAAGCAAACAAAACTTCTCTTGATGATCGTACTAGTTGGTGATGAAATCCAATGTCGCATGATCAAGTCAAGAAGGGGCTAGGATATAGTGGAATAGTTACAATGATGACCTGCTTAATGGTCTTTCACCTTGGTGCAAGATTCCATGCAGTAATTGTGGATTTACCCTCCAAGGAGACCGAGTGAGTTTGACCAATGTCTATTCTAGGTACAGTGAGACTTTCCTTCATCGTCACCTCGTGTAAGTACCTAAAGATTATGGAAAATAAGGACACCAACTCTTAGTCATCCCCTGGGTGGGTACAGTCGACAGTCTGGTCCAAACGTATGAGCAGGATAACAAGTCAAAAATCCTTCAAGAGAACAGAGGACAAGTGGACCGATATAACTTCAGAGGACCCCGAATGGATTCGGATTTCACGAAGCACCGAGACCAAATGAAACTAGTTGAGCCTCAAGAAGAACCCTCAATATACGATCCGACCACTACAAACAGTTGAACCATGGAGGGATAAACTTCATAATTCTCCTGAATGTGACCTCATTCGTAACCCCTGTGTGAGAGAGGGATCCAAAAAATCCTATACGACAATTGGATTTTTCTCTCCCTACCGTGAGATGCTAATGTTTGTTTTGAATACTTTGGATATTTGTACTCACTGCCTAATCCAAAGTGCTAATCCTAGTCTAATGTTGGTGGAAGATCCTAAAAACAAAATGTTCTAGATAATTTTAAATTAGTGTTCATTTTGCAGCTATTCTTTACTCAAAGGGTGTATGAAAGTGAAACTGGTGGTGTTAAGACTCAATTCCAAAAAATGCATAAAAGATGATAAGAAATCACTTCTTTCAATGAATGCCTATTTAAGGAAAGGAGAAAAAGTTGTTTTCACTATCAAACACTAAGATGCAATGTCCTCAATCAAATTCAGTGTAAAGCCAAAATTCTCATAAAAATTCCTTTCTAATAGTCAAAAACAATCGTACAAAGATATCGTTTTACTTTGTGTGTGAATGATTATCAATTTTGATGCAAAAAACTTCTAATATCATTCAGATTTCAAGATCAAAAAACTTTCAGACAATCAGAAGCAAGTTTTTCACAAACAAAGACACACTCTCGTTACAAATAACAAGCAAGACATAGATCACAAAATTTACAAATTGAAACCAAAAACTCAAAAAGATTGAAAAAGGTTTGGGAAAAAAGACCTCAAAGATCACATGGGATGGTACACAGATATTTGAAATTCCTCACAAAGGTTTCTACTCAACTAGATAAATGAGAAGAAAGCGACAAGACACCTCTAAATCAATAAAGACGAAGAGTGACTTTAAAGCAAGGAAAGAAAATGTCAAAATACCAAACAAGAAAAGATCAATTCTTAGAAAACAGGGTGTTGAAGGTGAATACCAAGATGAACTAAGAGGATGAAACTCCCGAGTCAAAGCCAAAATGAAGAAATAGCTTTAGAAGATGAAAAATCTGGAGAATTTCTCACAAAAAAGGGGTAACACTCTGGTGTAAGGGGCACCATAGCATTCCATCGCTCTGTGTAAGGCTAATGGGGAGCATTGGCGCTTTGACAACAACAGAGGGGGAGCACTTTGTTCTCAAAACTCAGAAAAAAGCTCAAAAAACCAAATTTCTAAACTGACTCAGTAAATCAGGGTGATCATGATGAAACAAAGAGGCAATCAAAGAGATCTAAGAATCAAAGACAATATGGAGAAGTTCAAGAAAGGGAAAAGGACCAAAACAAGATCTAGGAATGGAAACAAAAATTAGAGCTCCTCCCCAGTAGAGTCGCCAATTTATGTTACAGGTAAATCCTCCTATAGACAAGTGGATTCCCTCTTGGTCTCTAGACTCCTAAGGCCAAGATAGAAAAGTGCTTAACATGGACACTGACATCCCTTTTAGATATAATTAAGATAATATATGAAGAGGAAGAAGAATGATGTGTACCTTGTTAACGACATTTGTCCTTGTAAAGTCCAAGCTAAGCTCCACTCCTGAGCTCCTCAATAGGTCCTGTAAAACAAACAAAGATACAAAGAACTTCCTATTATATTGATATTAGCTCAAATATAGATCTATATACTGAAGACAAATTCATGTGGAACAAACATAAATTTGAAAGAAACAGGCCAAACATTGATTATTAATGAGAACAAGTAAAAGGTGTTTACAATCCTTTGATGGAGGTGCAACAAGTAATCTACACTGATTATGCTCCAATGACATCTCACTTATGGAATCATAAGTTTGGTGTAATTCTCAATCTCCATATATCTTTTTACCATTAAGAGGCCTCCTTATATAGGCTTGGAGAGGCCTAACCACTTGAGAGATCTTTGGTGTAATTTGAGGATTCCTCTCCTTTAGTTGTGGATCTCCCCTAATATCATGCCTCAACGTCAGATTCGAATCCAACTACCTTCAGATATTGAGGGGATTCATCCTTGATTTCCTCCAACAAACCAAAATTCGCCCAAAAAAGGCCAACGCTCCCTCAAAAGGGACACAACGCTCCCTAACAATATGTAGGGGAGCGTTCCCTTCCAAATTTGACTTTTGAGTGGATTTTTTCAGTGGTAAAAGGCGTGTACTCCTTGTCAATTGATTTCTCTTCTTCAAGATTATTCTTTGAGGTGTATTAAGTGTTTTTACAATGTCATTAGAGAGACGACATAGACAAGATAATGTTCACGACACTTGCGACCAATATGCGACACTTGCAATATTTGTAACGACGACACTAGCCATCATTGCAATGAGTGATTTTGATGTGTAACACCTTGGAGCACAAGCACTTGGTCCATACAAATCTTCGATCGCTGAATTTTCGGTACCACTTTTGATACAACTTTCCCCTCCAAGGGTAACACATCACGAGCGTCAGATAGTCCTGCAAGCAGCGATGGAAGCAAATGCTACTACTTAGTCAGGGAGTCATCATACTCCCTCTACGTATTCCACTACTAGGGGTGTTCTGCCTCCTAACTCACCTTCGCAGGTATAGGCCACTATTTTCTCGAATAGCTTTCCCTCGGGCAGTGGTTTGATTCCATTTATGGTGGCGATCACTGCACCTTTCATGTAGAGTGCGACAGGCCCTCCATTTTCATATGGGATGCCTGGTTTTGATACGAACTTGGTCCTCTCCTGCTTCACCCTACAGACCATTGGTTTGGGGGAAGGTAGCTCTAGCGCTCCTCTGCAAGTATCCATGGGGGGCACCTCAACCCCCTATAATTCTTTCCCCTACGGCGGGGGTCATATACCTATGTCGTCCCCCTCGTTTGGTGGTGCTTCTCAATAGCCCATCTGGTCGAACATGAATCACAACTTTTTCGGAGCAGGTAATCAAGGACCTTATTCCAATACCACACCAGTGGGTTCTTTTTCATTCTCTTTGTTCAACACATTTGGTAAAAACGCATTCTCATCATCTACCGTCTCGGCCGGGGGCAACCCTGGTTTTGGATCACAAAATCCTACGCAGGGTATTATTCTTTCACAGGGGGCACACACTTCTCAAGGATATTGGAATCCATGGCAGGGATCAGTTCCCTCTTCAGGGATGTCGACCAGAGGAAACCCCTTCCATGGTCAATGGAACCCCAGGCAAGGCTCAGTACCTATTCCCGTTGGATCGGCAGGGGGCAACCCTTTCCAGAATCTTTGGAACACAATGTCGGGAGAAATTCATTCCCAGTCCACAATGTCCTATTATGAGAGTCAGGCGATGACGTCTCAACAAGTGCAGTATCTAAATGCTAGGCTAGGCCATGGTTCTTACCAGAACCCAGGCCAATAACCTAACTTTTTCTGGCAACCTGGTGCCAGCCAAAATCCAGGCCCCTATCCTCCTATACATATTCAACAACCTAAGCTACCATTTCTGACAACTTTTCATTTTCTAGACTTGTCAAGATTATTAAATGACCCAATTTGTCACGATCCACGTTGGCCTCCTCTACTGATTAAGTTTCCCTCTGACATTCCGAAGTTCGAAGGAAAACCTAATGAAGATCCAGGTGATCATGTGACTACCTTTCACCTGTGGTACTTGTCCAACTCATTGAAATATGATTATGTACAATTGCGTCTGTTTCAATGCACTCTCATCGGGAGTGCCACGAAATGGTACAATGAGCTCGATCTCTCAAGATACTCTAATTTTGGAGAATTGAAAATGGTTTTCTTAAACCATTTTCAATTACTTGTGAGATACGATGCCGACACCGAATTGCTAGCCAACTTTGAGTATACGGAGGCGGACCATATTTCTGATCACATCCAAGAATGGAGACGCCGGAGGAGCTTGATAAAGGTACCAATACCACCATCATTCCTGCTGGAATGGTTCATCAAGTAATTGGTCCCTCAGGTATCCAAAGATGTAGCAATGTCGAGGGTATTTTAAGAATAAGAAGCGATAATGAGAGCTCCACAACTAGAGATTATTTACTCTCAGTCTGGTTTACTTTATGAAATTTTTCCAGACGCACTGAGGTCTATACTTGACAAGACCAAACAAAAGTCTAGACCACATGATGATGGAATTGTTTGTTCAACACAATCAAAGCCCGCTGATTAGTTGTTGAATAAATTGAAATAGTTGTCGATACAACAGATAGTGGCTAGCCAAACCACTGGTTCGGTTGCTCCCCCTACTCAGACGTTGGATGTACACAGTGTGCAATTGAAAAACTTGAAATCCAACCAGTAGGCTGATGGGAAGAAGAAACAATGAAAGAAGGGTAAGGGGGATAAGAAACCCATCAATAATGCTCGTGGGGGAAACACAAAGAGAAAGAAGTCGAAGTATCTGTGCAACCTTTGTGCGGAAGACCACTTGACTCACCTGTTCCCTCGACTCACGGAGGCCCAAAAGTTACTGGCACAACAACAAACTACTTTGTTAATGAATCCATTTCCACATGGGAAACATTTAACTCAAGCCTATGCGAATGCAGATGGGGACAGTCAGGGACCCCCTTCATCATCTAGCAATCCCTCGACCTTGAATGTCTATATGTTGAAAGGTGAAGCTCACATAGCCACTAGGGAACATGATTATGGAATTTCAAGTACCATTGAAAAGGGTAAAGAAGCCGAAAACCCGTCTATTCCTTTGTATATCGAGAGAACGATGGGAAAAACAATGACACACATCCTGAAAAGGGAGTTCAAGAAGGCTTCTCATAATCCAAACGCAAGGGTCGCTCAAAACTACTTTGTGGTGGAGGATTTGTCACAAACCCCTTGCACAATGTCTGCTTTGGAGGTCCTCTAGAGATGCCTCATAGAGAAAGACTCTCCTAGATGCCTTAGGATCCGCTGAGACATGTAATCCATGAACTATCACACTTGATACAATTGACTTAAAGCCTCGTCTCCCATATCACGTCGCGTTTTAGATAGTAGTGGCTCACACCATGAAATATTTTACCCAGAACATTTTTGGCACTGTGGTTTATGAGGGTGCCTCAACATGCGTGATGTCGTTGGCATGTTGGAAGGCCATTGGACAACACGTTTTGTCTCCTTCACCTACTCTTCTCAATGCTTTCGATGGTCATTCGTTCAGACCACATGGAATCATTCCTTCTTTCGTCGTGCAACTAGGAGGAAAGAATGTGTGCGTCGAAGTTGAAGTGTACGATGTGCCTCACGACTACAACCTCTTGTTAGGAAGGAGTTGGACATATGCCATGCATGTAGTGGTTGCTACAGCTTTTTGGGTCTTGCTGTTTCCACATGAGGGTCAAATTGTGACCATTGATCAATTGTCCTTCTCCAGACCTGACCCTTCATCGGGGGAATCCACGGTCCTAATGATTGATAACCCACAGTTCGACGTCATCAACGTGGGGGTTGGTTTGTGCCCACCTCTCATGGGTACTTTCGATTACCCACCTCTTTTTGACGATGTCAAAATGATATCAGTTGTCTCATGGGTACTTTCAATTACCTGCAATCTTTCGCCGACCCCAATCCGACTCCCGCACAAGAGTTAGATCCAGTTCTCGAGCCGTCCTGGGCTCAAGTTACCCTTGCTACTACTGATTCTTTAGACTTGGTCTTGCCCTCTAACGAGGAAATTTTAGAGATATTGACTGGCCCGGACAGACCCTGGGATGATATCCATCACAGATCATATTTCCTCCTAGAGTTAGGAAAAATAGAGGCAAAAGAATTTGTGTTGACTATGACTGGAGATAGGTCTTGTCCTATCAATCCTCTGGCTATGCACACAGTTTATGCCGAGGGTAATATGGAAACCATCACTAAAATGATACCTATCAATATCTCTAGAACCCCTGGCATCGTGGAGAATGTCTTTGTCGGAGTAGACTGTTCCCCTGAGGAGATTCAGATCTATACAGATTTATTTAAATAATTCTGCAATGTTTTTGCCTGGTCTTATGAGGAAATGCCAGGCATTGATCCAAGAATCGTCGAACATGAGATTACAACTTACCTTGACACCAAGCCGGTCCAGCAGAAGCTCTGTCTGGTTAATCCTCAGAAAGCAGCAGCTATCAAGGCTGAAGTAGAGAAACTACTCAAATTTTGTTTCATCTACTCCAATGAATTGACTTAATAGGTGTCAAATCCCATTCCGGTCAACAAAAAATAGGGAACGATTCGTGTATGTATGGAATTCCGTGATTTGAACAAGGCATGTCCAAAGGATAATTTCCCCACCCCATTCATTGAACAGATCGTCGATGAATGTACAGGCTGTGGGGTCTTTTCTTTCATGGATGGTTTCTCGGGATACAATTAGATACAGATTAAGCCCGAGGACCAACATAAAACAAATTTTAACTGTCCATGGGGTACATTTTCTTATCGGAAGATGCCTTTTGGCCTTAAAAATGCTGGAGCCACCTTTCAATGAGCCATGTCTTTTGCTTTCCATGATCTCAAACACCTAGTCGAGGCTTATCTCGATGATTTAGCATCACGATATTGGAAGAGATATGATCATCCCATACACCTCTGACTCATCTTTGAGCGATGTTGCTACAATTAGATTCGCTTGAATCCAAACAAATGCAGTTTTTGCGTGGAATCAGGTCATCTTTTAGGTTTTATAGTTTTGAAAAAAGGGATCATGGTCGATCCTCTAAAGGTTGAGGTGATATTTCAATTGCCTCCCCCATGCAAAGCCCCTCAGCTTCAAAGTTTACAGGGAAAAGCCAATTTTCTTCGGCATTTTATCGCAAACTACACTGAGATCACTAAAGGGTTTTTGTGTTTACTAAAGAAGGGAGTTCCTTTTCATTGGGATGAAGCCACTTAGCACTCTTTTGAAGCGTTCAAACATGCCCTCACGTCTACCCCTCTGCTTCGGCCACCCAATTATAATAAAGATTTCTTATTGTACTTGGTCACTGCAGAGTCGACCATTGGTATGGTCTTGGTTCAAGAGGATGATTTGCTTGAAGAACATGTGATTTATTACCTGAGCCAAGGCTTGGTTGGACTAGAACTCAACTAATCTCATGTTGATAAACTTGCATTGGAAACAATACATGTTGTCCAACAGTTATGTCATTATATCATGTTTCGCAAGACCACTGTCATTGCCATTGTGAATCCATTCCAATATGTGTTGACACGATGTGTAATTGGTGGAAAGATCAGTAGATGGATTGTTATCCTCTAGGAGTTTGACTTAGATTTTGTTTCCATGAAATCTAAAAAGTCGTTGGTCTTTGCAGAACTTATCTTAGAACTTCCGGTCAAGTCATGTGATTTTACGCCTGAAGAATCACTGATTAAAGGAGATCTTTTTCTGATTTCATCTTCGAATCCCTGGTATGGAGATATACTAGTCTATCTCTAGACTTTGAAGTGCCCCTCCTCTACTTCTCATGATGAGTATCAACGTATATGCCATCAGGAAAAAAACTATCTCATACTCAAGGACACTTTGTATCGTCGAGGTGTAGATTGCATCCTTTGCCGGTGTCTCACTCATGAAGAAGAGGAACTCGTGTTTAATGACTACCACACTGGAGCATGTGGTGGTCATTTATCTGGGTTGGAAACAACCCAAAATATTCTATGAGATGCTTACTATTGGCCAAAACTAATCAAAGATTGTGTTGAATCAGTCAAGAAGTGCCACCCATGTCAGATCTTCTCTTGGACGATGAGGGCACACCCTACTCCTATGTTTCCCGTCATTATAGTTGGCCCCTTCACTAAGTGGGGGATTGATTATACCACATGCCAACCCCCTTCATCCAGTTGGCACCATTATATCATTGTAGCAGTAGACTACTTTACAAAGTGGGTCAAAGCTATGACAACGTTCAAAGATGATAGAGAAACAACAACTCTCTTATTGTTTAATCAGATAATAGCAAGGTTTGACGTCCTGAAGGAGATTTCCACTGACCATGGTAGTAACTTTCAGAACAAAATGATCTATGAGTTAACACCAAATCTTGGGTCAAGGCAAGAACACTCATCACCTTATTACCTACAAGTGAATGATCAGGTGGAAGATGTGAATAAGTCCCTCAAGACCATTCTACAACGAACGATCAATTCAGCCAAGTCAAATTGGCATTTGATGTTGTACCCAACATTGTGGGCCTACCAAACGTCTGTAAAGACTTCCACTAGTTTCTCTCCTTTTCAACTTGTTTACAGATTGGAAGCAATCTTTCCTATAGAATGCTAGATCCCATCTCTTAAGTTGGCAATACAATTATTGCGAGACACTTCACTGCTTGAAGAACGCTTATTATATCTCAAGAAGATCGATGAGCAATGACACGATGTAGCCTTGGCTAATGAGGCTCACAAGAAAAGAGTCAAGTGTCAGCATGATTGGTCCATTCATCCTCAGATTTTCTCTGAATGAAACCTTGTCCTAGTCTATGACCAAGATAAGGATCCCCTGGGGGTAGGCAAGTTCAAACCCGTGTGGTTCAGACCTTTCATCATGGAGGTATTAAATAAGGGTGCTTATTTTCTTGTTGATTTTGAAGGGAACGCTTTAGAGGAGCCTAGAAATGGGCTCTATCTCAAGAAGTATTACTCGTAGGTAGGTCTCCTTGGGTGACTTCTTGTATATATGTATAGTTCTTATACAATTTTGAGCTGTCATTTTTGTTTTATGGACGTGTTGTTTTGATGTCATATTTTTCACCGTGGCAGATGTCAAGTGAATCAGAGGTGTTCGTTGGGTTCACGGATGGCGCTAGCCGACACACCCAGAGGCTTGCTTCCGCAGCATGGGTGATCTTTATACCTCAAGGCTAGTTGCTATCTTCTAGAGGTATCTGTTTAGGTGACTCCACAAACAATGTCGCCGAATACAATGCAATAATAGAGTTACTTTGTGACACCTTGTCACATGATATCTTGTACCTTTGAGTCTACTTAGATACACAATTGGTTGTGTCCCAGTTAAATGGGGTTTATCACATTTATGATCCTACTCTGCATCGACGATTACTTAGGGTACGTCTCTTAGAACGTTGTTTTGATTACATTACATATATTCATGTTCCTAGGAGATTTAATCAAATGACAGATACTCTAGCTAATCAAGTATTAGATTGGCATATTGCACACATGTAAGAAAAAGCACACACATACACATGTAAATACATTTGTA
>JASDQU010251682.1:2893-16207 GCA_032191745.1 Picea mariana
TTTTCTATCCGAAGGTTGAATTTAAGGTTTTACTTGCATTGGTATCAATTGTTAAGGCCATGGTTTTAAACAAATTGTAATTTTAACCCCCCCAAACAAGTGATTCTGGGAGAACCACTTTTTAATTCAAGGATTAATTTTTGTATTTTTGACAAAAAAATGTATAGATTTTTAGAATTAGAACTCTCATTTTGAAGTCACAATTCTCGTCAAGAAATTGATAACCATGTTTCCTACCAACAAATCAAGTTAGCAAAAGCCATCCTTAAATTTTTAACATAAACCATGATAATAGTGAGGATTATTTTTCTTTGCTTTCAAGCTAGTTTCCAAGTAACATTTAGCACCCCATAAAATGACACGTAATAGACATAAGATACTTAGCATATATCTTTGGAGGAAGGTCTGAAATTGAGATAAAACACATGTAAACAATGAACCATGTAAATTGATCACGAGCTCTTCACCTTGTTGACCAATATCTTATCACGTTCATTCATAAAGGGGGTTCTAAAATTGTGAAAAATAGAGTCAGTATATTGTATGTATTTTGGGGGTCGGGGAAGAGGGAGAGACACAAGGCATTGGGGGGTATAGAAAGGGGTATCTAGTAAAAATTGAGGATTTTTAAATTGGAAAGATGTGTTGAGAAGGGGCGTTCAACAAAAGTATTTTAGGAGGTATTTATCAATATCTAGTGAAATTAGGGGTATTATTTAATATCCCATGAATGCACGTGCCATGTTCATAGGTTCACTAAGTGAAGTCCTCATGAAATTGATATAGAATGCACCATTTTATGTAAACAAAGTGCATGTAGATATGACACAACCATGAGGTCAATTGGCATTACACGCCATAGAAAAGATAAATAGTAATTGTTGATAAGTCAAAGGACCAATGAACTAATCACAATGAAACAATGTTTAAATCAAACTTTGACATGAGTGTCAAAACCATTCTTCAAGAAAATCATATATTGCCCAACAAAATCTCCTATAGGGAATGCTAATTAATTGGGTTCTTAATATTTCAAATATATGAAAAAAAAAACATATAAACACCATTCTCACTAGTATTTTCTGCTCTAAATTTCTTCAAGACTTTATAACAATGCCAAACCTTCAATATTGAAAAATATCCACTAAAAAATAAACCAAATCCCTATCCATATGTCAAAATGTAGCCTAAGCAGTTATAGTCATCAAACTCCCTTAAAAAAATGAATATGGGAGTGGGAAATGATAGAATGAACCCTAGAAAATCCTTAGTCAAATAAGGCATGTGATATAAATCATGAGATGGTATAGTTGCCTCATATCCTAGTAAAGCATGTGAGATATAAATCATTGGATGGTATAGATGAATCCGATCCTCACTACACTAATTCATTATGATCACAATCCAATCTCTACATTAAATGCATGGCCAACCTACTTCCCTAGATTAGTTAACCCATTAACCATCGACATTCACATCACACTCCCCTCAAGACTTGTCATATGAATCAAAATCCCAAAGTTTGAATGCCGAAGCTCTCTACCCACTCCAATCAAATATTCTAAGTGTCAGACTTCCACATCACACTCCCCTCAAGACTTGTAATATGAATCAAAGTTTGAATTCCCAAGCTCTCTACCCACACCAATCAAATATTCTAAGTGTCAAGGCTTAAGAAGTGCCATGGTAATGACCATGTTTCAAGTCCAATAAACATATGAGGGNTGTAAATAAACATATGAGGGTGGGGGTGAGGAAAATATTAGAGAAATGTATAATACATTTCTCTCATATTTTCCCCACCCCCACCCTCATATTATATGAGGGAGGTGGTGGTTATGAGGGTGGGGGTTGGACAAATATGAGAGAAATGTATAATGGTTATGAGGGCGGGGGTTGGACAAATATGAGAGAAATGTATAATACATTTCTCTCATATTTGCCCCACCCTGACAAAATTTCTCTCATATTTTCCTCACCCCCACCCTCATATTATATGAACATATACCCTTGACTACAAACAAAAGTTCCAAGAACCCAAACAACCAAGAAAATATTAAATATTAAAACCAAATACAAGAACATGTGCACTTCAACCATGGCCCATCATTATTAGAGCACACATTAATTATAAGGCTAAAACATCCATGTAAAAAGAGAAGACCAATCATTTGCATTGGTCACAAAACTATGCATTAAACCAATCACACCCCAACAATTCATAAGAAGATTCACTAAACACACATTTAACATACGTTCTAAAGACATTTCAACCAATATATTTCATGGAGTGTAATAAATAACCCATTGACAAACTAAGCATGTTAAAATTGTAGCTCACTTATTAACATCAAGGTGGTATTAGAAAGACCAACACAAGCTAATAAGTATATGTAGCAATAATGTTTATACCACTCATACCACATTGTATCCAAGAAAACCATCACCATTGCTAAATATCATCGTGATATGTGAATCTTATATCAATCAACCATTTTCAATCATCAAAATAGAAATGAAATCAAGGTAAAACATAACTACATGGTATATGCCTCACATCACTGGAATATGTAGATTAATTCACATAAAGTATAGTCACCACCATCACATCATGTTCCTAGAACCTCCTCAACGACTTTAATAGGTCATATCCCAAATCCTTATGATAGACTTTGTTAGTCATTATCCATGTTAAAAATTGCACATGGATACAAGATCATAGCATAGTATTAAACTCGCAAATGCCACCATGACATATGATATAGTAATCCTCAATTATGTACTCAACCAATTATAGAACTAGGATTATGCCCACAAAGTGCACATCTACCAATGTACTAGATTTAATAGAAATTAACATTTAACTAATACCATGAGAAATTGGCAGTCACAGTAAAAGGAAACAAGAGATAACACCATTTAAACAGGGACTGGAGATTATTTATTAACATAGACATAATTGATCTCTTATAGTCTCATTACATCACCAAACAATATGGCATGATTATCATTCTTTATTAAATGAACTAAGTGTGTTCCTCTATTCCACGTTGTGAAACAAAACTGAGCATTAAATTCCTCTACATTATTTCTCTTGTAGACGTACCCTTCTCTATCCCCCTATTTTATGTTCTGAAGTGAAAAAAAACCCTCTTTTCTCCCCTGCTTTATTTTCTACGGCCCACCCCTTAGAAGTTGGACCATTTCAATGATTTAAATTCCTCAACTGTTTCCCCAAATGTGTGTTGGGAACTAGACAAATGTGATGGTTAACTTCTTCAAACCATTTTCAAGTTATTAGTATTCCATCACGTAGATGGTCCACCATTTTTCATGAAATTCACATGACACATGAAGTGATATCCCATCAATTGCCACAAATTCTATATAGGACACATGGAGTTACAACATGCATAACCCGTAACATTGGGAATCACAACATGGTGTAACCTGCAACATTGTAACTGGAGTTGTAGCACACTTGGAATTGCAACACTTGCAACATGACGAGAGTTGCAACACATTACGATCTATAGTATTTAAACGAAGTTGCAAAAATGTGGAGTTACAACATGCTTGGAGTTACAACACCCTTATTTCATCCTACCATTACTATCTTGAAATCAAAATATTTTTGGTTGACGTTGATTGCCTAAGGCCAAAGATTCCCATGCATTAAAAATCCTTGGTAAAAAAACATGAGCTCCAGGTCATGTGCTCCAGGTCATGTGGATGCAACTGTATATTCTACAGAAGATGATGATCTTTGTAGGTGTGCTAGTTCTTCTTCATAAACCCACGATGCATCTTCAAAACCCTTGTTTCTCCACTTAACTAGATATTCATAATGTTCTTTATTCCGAGTCCTTTTCCTAACCCTCTTCACCAATATTTTCTCTAATTCTTCGGCTAGTTTAATAGGAAGTCATTTCTTCCATTTAGCAAGGGTCCCTTGTTCATCATCCCCTTCTCCCTCGTGAAACTTGTACAAGTCAACAACATTGAATATTGGGGAAATCTTAAAGTTCTTCGCCAACTCTAACTTATATGCATTATCAAAAATCTTCCTTAGGACTCAACATGATCCATTTTTTTTGTAATTGAGTTTACTGTACGTACCTATGGAGAATATTTATTTCTTTAAATGTGCCATTTCCAACTCTACTTCTTCACAAACCTTTTGTCTTCTTCGCAAATCTTCTCCTTGCTTATATCTGATATTGCTTTGATGCAACTTCTACTTGACCTACTCATGCGTCTCTGTAATATTCTAGCCAGGCTAAGCTTAAAATGATTGTTTTTTTCTTTGTGTAGATTTATCAAACACTTTGCATGTATGTTGTTGGTACTTCTTTCAAATAGTTTGTATGTGTTTCGAAGATTGGAAAATTATCAAACATAATGGATGCAACCATTACACAAAAACTGAAAGGATAACCATGGCATCTTTATTATAATATGAAACCCCAAATCACAACAATATCAATATCTCTAATGGTTGTAATAACGACTGCAAAATATCCCTAACACACAAATATAATGGCTACTAGGCAGCTGCAATCCAATAGTAAAATACTACTAACTTAATTAAAACCTGGTATGATGCCAATTCTTTTCCAATACATGGATATTCTACTGAAGGAACCCTTGCCAAGAAAATAGAGCTTCTCCACAACCCTCACGGTTTTGCTATCTACAAATAGAAGGCAATCAACCCCTCTAATACACCCCATTGAACCTTCCAACCACATTATATGTTGTAGAAGTGAAGGAGGCTCCTTTGCAAGACTTCAACAACCACAAAACCCTCATGATCTACTCCATCCAACCCCTGTGATCCTTCTTTACACCATACGATCTGCACAAATGGAGGAATTGACCTCCTAAATAATCCTGTGGATTCTCCTAGTCACACGACTCTGAAATGGGGAGGATCGACCCTCCTAAATACTCCTTACAACCTTCACAAAGGGATTTCAAACCCTTACTACCACACGGTCCCTTCAAGTGTTTATAATCCTGCAAAAAAGAGACAGATCGGCCCTTTTATGACAGTCATGAACCCTCCAAGATGCTTGTTGTACCTTAGGACTGAATCTCAACCATACAATAAATCTCTAATGAACTTCTTTACAGATGCTTTCCTTTGTTAAGCTAGGGTGGGTGATGCACCATCGAAACAAGACCAAAATGGAAGGGTTTTTCCAAACCCTAATGAAAACTTGGCTCTGAGAGAACTTCCAAATAAGAGATCAAATCATACTGATAAGAAGTGAGGGGTGACCCTTCTTTTATACTTTTCCAACCCCTTCTAGATCCTTCGTTCATAACCCTTTTTTTGTTTTTTAATTTAATCATTAAAAATAGCTTTTTAATGTTTAAATAATTAATTATTTAATTAATGTCACTTTAGGAATATGACACATCTTAACCAAGTGACATCTCCTTGACTCCCTTTTTCATACTGATTATAGCCTACGAGAGTTGTATAGACTAGTGAGTGATCCTTTGTCATGATCAATTGGAAGGGGACATTACAATCTCTTGTATGCTCTCTGCAAACTCACTTGCATCAACACTCCCTTTTTCCTCCAGATTTGGAAACTTAACCAAATTGACAAATCCTTTTGGTGACCTACCATAAAAAATCTAAAATGGACTCTTTCCCACAGATATATTGATTGAATTGTTGTAAGTGAATTCAACCTGGACCAAGACCAAATCCCATTGTCCTGGTTTTTCTCCACTCAAACTCCTCAACAAATTCCCAAGACTATGGTTAACCACCTCGGCCTGTCCATCCATTTGTGGATGATACGCATAACTTTAAAACAACTTAGAACCCATCTCCTTCCAAAGTATTCTCCAAAAATTTCCAAGAAATCTCGTATCTCTATCAGAAGTGATACTTCTTGGCAGTCCATGTAACCTCACAATCTCTCAGAAAAACAAAACAACCACTTTAGTAGCACCATTAGTCTTCCTGCATGGTATGCAAATGTACCATATTTGAAAACCTGTCCACTACAACCATAATTGAATCATGACCTCTCTGTGTTCTAGGCAGTCCCAAAAAAAAGTCCATACCTATATCTTCCCATGGCCTCTCCAGTACCAATAGTGGTGTTTATAACCCAATGTTTTTTACTTTTTCCTTTTGCTAGTTGGGAAATTCTACAACACTCAATAAAATTATTAATATCCTTGTTGATGTTGGGACAAAAGTATATTTCCTTCACTAGTGATGTGGTCTTATCAATGCCAAAATGTCCACCCAAAACTCTACGATGCAAATCTCTAACAATATTGATCAACAATGAGCTCTGTGGAATTCCCAAATTTTGATTCTTAAACAAGAATCCTTCTTGGATGTGAAAATCCAAATACAGTGTTATATCGATGCTCCAAGGTGCTTTGCATGCTTCCCAAACCTCTACAAAATGTGTGCCCTCTACATACAACTCCTTCATACATTCCAAGCTAACAAATTCAACTGACAAAGTATTCAACAACATTATTCTTCTACTTAACACATCTGCAACCTTAATCGACCTTCCAAACATATGCTTAAAAAAAAACACGTAAATTTTCAAAATTCTACCCATTTACAATGCTTTTGATTTAACTTCCCTTGATTGTTGATGTCTTGCAGTGCCTTATGATCAGTAAATAAGACATACTCCTTTGGTAGTAAGTAATGTCTCCATTTCTTCAATGCTTGTACAATAGCATAAAAATCTTGATCATAAACATGGTACTTTTTCTTAGCATCATTCAATTTTTCATTGAAGAATGAAATCGACCTTCCTTCTTGGCTTAAAAATACTCCAATTGTCGAACCACTTGCATCATAGTCCACTTGAAAAAATTTATTGAAATCTGGAAGTGCCAAAATTGATTGTTTGGTACCTTTTTCTTCAATTTATCAAATGACTTCATGGTTGTTGTTGTCCACTTGAAAATCCCTTTCTTCATACATTCAGTAAGTGTTGAACAAGTCTCGTTGAAATTTCAAATAAACTTCTTGTAGAAGCTCGCCAAACCATGGAAGCTTCTCATGTCAAAGGTACATTTAGGTGTTGGTCACTCCAAAATAGCCTTTAATTTTTCAGGATCCATCTTCAAGCCTTCATTGGAAATCACAAATCCCAAGTACACTAATTCCTCCTTCAAAAATGTACATTTCTTCAAATTTATTAGTAGTTTCTCTTCCCTCAACCACTGCAACAACTTTCTCACATGATCCAAGTGTTCTTCTTTGGTTCTACTGAATATCAAAATGTCATCTAGGTACACGATAACAAACATTCCCAAAAATGGTTTTAAGACTTAAACAATCCATCCTTCATCTTAAATATCGTCTTCCACTCGTAACCTTCCCTTATATGAATCTAATGATATCCACTCTTCAAATCAATATTTGAAAATTACTTGGATCCACTCAAACAATCCATAAGGTTGTCCATCCTTGGTAAGGTAAACCTATACTTAATAGTAATCATATTGATATCCCTTGAATCGATACACATTCTCCATTCACCACCTTTCTTTGGTGTCAATACTGTTGGTACAACACAAGGACTTAAACTCTCTTGGATCAATCCTTTGTTAAAAAACTCTTGCACCTGTCTACTCACTTCCTCACTCTCTACTAGAGTCATACAATAAAGAGATTTATTAGGTAGACTTGACCCTTATATCAAGTCAATTTGATGTGATATACTCCTCAAGGGAGATAGACCTACCGGTAGATCATCTGCAATGATGTCTTTAAATTCTTTCAACAAAGGTTGAATCTCCTGTGATATATAACTAATTTTTTCCATCTCTTGGACTTGTTTTGACATCAAGGCTAAACATAAATGTGTCTTTTTATATTCTTTCAAAAATTCCTTGGTGGAACACAACATGACATGATTGTTATTGTTGCCCACATCTTTGTTGCTACTATTTCTTGTTACTATCATTGCAGTTTCTAGCTTTGGTTCCAATGTGTATTTTTGTCCAGCCTTTGTGAATTCATACGTATTCTCTCTACCACCATGGAAAAATTTCCTATCAAACAACCATGGTCCTTTGATAATTACATGGCATGCATCCATCTCTACCACATCACATAAGACCTATTCACTCAAATTTCTGATCTGAAAATTTAACAAGCATTGTTCCGTCACAGTCATTTGTTGTCCTTTTTGTAACCATGAAACCTGGTATGGATTACTATGAGAAATACCTTTTAATTTTAATTTCTCCACGACTTATGTGGACACCAAATTTATATGATTCAATAGTCTATGACTAGATTGCAACACTTTCCCTGAGCTTTACATTTAGTCTTAAAAACTTTCTTCCTCTGCTTAGGCTCTTATGTTATATTCTTCTTAGGTTTAAGTAACACTCTCCAGACATTAAATTATCTCCTTAATCCTATTGAATACCATCACATTTTCACCAACAATCACTGTCTCATATGCATGTGCAACCATTTTTTAGGCTTCACCTTTTTTTCTTGAATTGTGCTTCTTCGAACATTCAGATGCCTTGTGTTCCTCTACTCCACATTTGTAGCAAGTAATAATATACTTACCTTTTCCTCTTCCACATCATATACATATTCCAGTATCATTTCCTCCTCTACTACCTTGGCTATTGGTAGATTCATTCTCCTTTTCATTTCCTCGAGCAATACTTACCATGCCCCTACCTCTAGGTCCTTTAACTCAAAATTTCTGCTGCAATTTTCTGTCAATATTTTTTCCACCTTCAAAGCAACTTGATATGCTTCATCTACAATATGAAAGAAATGTGTACTCATATAATCATGAATATGATATTTTATCCCATTCACGTACCTCACCACTCTTTGATATTATGTTTCTTTTATCCCTGATCTAAGTGACATTTTAAAGAATTCATTGGTATACTCCCTGACATATGTCTATTTTTTCCTTAAGTTTTGCATCTACTTACACAAATTCTATTGGTAATAGACAAGTAAGAATTTCTCCTTGATTTTTCACACCATCTTCCTCCAGGTTTTGATATTTCCCTATTGGTTTTCTACCCTATCCCGTTGTAGCATATCCCACCAAAGTGTAGCATGACCCTTTATATTTTCCATGGTGAATCGAACGTGATTGGGATCCTGGAAATTCTCGTACTCAAATTACCTTTCGAGCTCCCCTATCCAATCAATGATAGTCTTCGCTTTCGAACAACCATCGTAACATGAAACTTCTACCCTTGCACTATCTTTGTCCTTCAGAAAATATATCAAATGTACTACCGGGTCTCCTTCCTCAACATTATCTCTTCTTCGATCTCATCTTTCGACTCTGACTTTGTTTCAACATCTCCAAGCGTTCTTTTTTCCAGGTCTTCTATCCTCTTTCACAATTTCTCCAATTCTTGGTTCCCCACACCTCCTCGTGCTTCTCCTTCTCTAAGTGGCGACATCCTTACAAGTTGTCTCATATCCCTCACTGAGACTAACATTCACAGGCTTTACTTATGGGTGTTGTCTCTCAAAAATGATCTCCCACAACCACATTTTTACATGGAACACCAGCAAGAACCAAATCTTAGGATCTTAACCAACTCTGATACCACTGGATGTAGTAACCCTCAATTATGTACTCAACCAACTACAAAACCAAGATTCTTCCCACAGAGTGCATAACTACCAGTGTATTAGCTTTAACATAAATTAACATTTAACTAATACCATGAGGAATTGACAGTCATAGGAAAAGGAAACAAGAGACAATGTCATTTAAACAGGGACTAAAGATTCTTTATTAACATAGACATAATTGATCTCTTATAGTCTCATTACATCACCAGAAAATATGACATTGTTCTCATTCTTTATTAAATGAAATGAGTGTGTTCCTCTGTTCTACGTTGGGAAACAAAACTAGGTGTTCACTTCCTCTATGTTATTTCTCTTGTAGACGTACCCTTCGTTGTCCCCCTCTTTTATGTCTTGAACTAAACTGAAGAGAAAAAAAAAAAAACTCTTTTCTCCCCTCCTTTCTTTTCTATGCCCCCTCTAGAATATGGAACGTTTTGGTGATTTAAATTCCTCAACCATTTCCCCAAACGTGCATTGGGAACTAGACAGATGTGATGGTTAAATTCTTCAAATCATTTTCAAGTGATTAGTATTCCATCACATAGATGGCCCACCAATTGTCATGAAATGTCTACAAGACACTTGGAGTGATGGCCCATAAATTTATACGAAGTCCGTATAGGACACGTGGAGTTACAACATGCATAACCCACAACATTGGGAGTCACAACACGGTGTAACCCACAACATTGTAACTAGAGTTTTAACATGCCTAGAGTTGCAACACTTGCAACACGACAGGAGCCACAACACTTGAGTTGCAACATATTATGATATTCAGTATTTAAACAGAGTTGTAGCAATGTAGAGTTACAACACGCTTGGAGTTACAACGCGCTTGGAGCTACAACATGCTTGGAGTTACAACACCCTTATTTCATCCTACCATTACTAACTTGAAATCGAAATATGCCTAAGCCCAAAGATGCTCCTACATCAACATATGTGGTAAAACCCTCAAAAGAGAAACATACACAAAGAAAATGGGCATAGCTTAATTATTTCTCTATTAACTATGTTCTTGTATAATAAGGACCTTGGTCCTTTACTTATAAAGCATATTCTTGCAAGCAATTTGATTTTTTATTTTTAGTTCACTAAGCCAATCACTAGAATATTCTCCAAGTTAAGTTACTTAAATCTAGGATCTATCCATGCATGGATAGATCAAGATAAACTTGATATTTATAAGCCCGGTGCAATTGGTCAATTGGGTCTAGTCTAGGAGGTTGAGAAGAGTGTTATCTTCCTTACCTAGGTTTGATTTTTGCAAGTGACATGTTGAGTTTTTAATGAGTAAGTGAATTTGATTGTTGCACCAAAGAATTATAGATTGATCCCGAGCAAAACCAATCTTTGTGAGCAATTATCGATTCCAAAAAAATTCTTAGCAGACATTGTTGGTGCCTCGATACTTTGCCTATGTAGAAGAAAGTGTAATTGCATGCTAGCTTTTTCTAGACCACGTTCAGGACCCGAACCAAGGTTGAAATTATAACCAAAAGTAGACTTTTGATCATCAACATCACCTAACCAATCATAATCTATCATCAGAGAAATTTCAAGGTAAAAAATGGACCCCAAAACAAAAAACGTGCTATGAACATCAACTTTAAAAGAACCAATATGATTCAAAATTATGATGACAACCATACGAGTAAATAGTTTCAGAGGGAAAGAAAGAAAACTACCTTTTTCAATTGTATTTTCGACTTATCTCCTTACATGTTTACTCAAATTTCAAATGTAGGCACTCATTAGACGCATAATTAAATTCCACATCCAACGAGGATGTACTCTGCATACATTTGATAAACCTAGAATGAGATAAATTGAAAATACATGAAAAAATGCATTGGAAATTACACATGGACATAGGATCATAGCATAATAGAAAACTCACAAATGACACATGATAAATGTGGTAAAATCCTTGAAAGGGAAACATCCAGGGAGAAAATGGGTAGAGCTCAATTATTTATGTCTCAACTCTCTTACTGTAAAATGAAAACCTAAGTCCTGTTGGAGTTACTTCACACACACCTAGGATTTATTTTTCCTAAGGTTTTTCCTTGTTTATTAGTCATTATTCAGTCTCCTATATTTTAGGAAGAATATTCCTCTAGGGAGAATATTCTCTTCAGTTTGATCAATTGAGTGGAGTCTAGATGCTACATTGGGATTATCACCATGCAACATTGGGATCATCACCAGCTAATGCGCATTGTCCTTGGGATCATCACCATACTAGTGCATTACTCATGATTCCCTGATATCATCCTCACTTCACTCAGTTTCAGTCAGTTAACTGAAGACTATTAGACTAGTTAACTCAGACTAGGTGGCAGTTCACTCCCATAACTACCTAAGAGACTAGACTAGGTGGAAGTTTACTCCCATAACTGTTGGTGTGTGTCTAGATCACTCTAGACCACCACTATTGTGCATTAGTTACTCATGTATCCTATATCTATTGTAAATTATTCACTCTTTGAGTGTGGAATACGGTTAATGAGAATTGTTCCATTCTTTCTCTCCTGCTTCTTCTTTCTCAATTTCTCTCTGCAATTGTGTGTGGTATTTTCTAGCTAGATCTATTCTATGTAGGTTCAACACATTTACATGGTATCAAAGACGACAGTTTGCTAAGCAAAAACTATACCAATTTTTTTTGCAGGTACTGAAGATTGAAGAACACGGCAAAGATGGAATCTATGTTTTACTCATCGACAATACTTCTCACGCCTCATAACTATTTGGAATGGAAGCCAAAAATTCTGCTTAATCTCAGATGCAAAGGCTTGTACCAAATAACTATGGCAACGGAAGTAGATCCTGATTCCACCGATGAGAAAAATGACTTTCTCAATAGACAAGATATGGCCATAGGAAGTATTTGCACGTCTGTTTCTCCTGAACTTTTCCATCAAGTATATGAAGAATCACAAGAATCAAATCCAAATGAATTATGGACCAGATTGGAGGTTCTATTTGGGAATAAATAAGATTGTGAAGATTTCATGCAGGAGGTTGAACAGATAGAGCCAGAAGAGAAGCCATCAGAAGATCAAGCCTCTTATTATAAAGAGTCTTCTACAAAAGTATTTGCACAAATTTGTATTCCATTAATTGAAGATGTTGTCTAATCCATTTTATATTTGTTTTCTTAATTTCATGTGGAATATATATGGCATGCATCTCAGGAGTCACATGTAGACACTTTGCATGCACCATGCATGCATCTCAGGAGACAAAAAAGGAGCCGCACACATCAAACTCAATTCTGATATTTTCTGATCACAATTTGCAAAAAAAAACTGTATATTTGAATTCCTCTCAGAAAAATATCCATTAAAAAAAATAAAATCACCCGAAACAGAGTCTGGGAAGTGAAGTTATGATCGTTTTAAAATCAACAAAATTTCAGTGTTTTCCGGAAACGGCTGCATGGTTTTTAAAATTTCATCCAAACTTTATTTGGATATGTTTCATTACAATAAGAGAAAGTGGATATGTGTGGACATATCAATGGTGCATCTACTTCATCAGATCAGTACAAACATCTACATCTTGAACAAAATCTTCAACGAGCACAAACTTGTACAAGTGCAAGGTCTTCTTGGAGTGAAGGACATGGTTGCTTAAGAACTTCTTTTTGTTCCTTCTCATTTTCATTTTTC
>JASDQU010251687.1:0-16344 GCA_032191745.1 Picea mariana
TCCTGTTTATTGTAAAAAGGCCTTTAGAGCCTCATTTTAATCATCTTCTTGCGAATGAGCGCCACTGTCACATCTCTTCTCAGAGATAAGCTGCCACCATTCCAACAAGATTGTTTCCGTTGCATTTTACAGTTTCAGCTTATTTCGTTATTGAATAGAAAACCAGTTTTACTGTATCTTTGTTATTTTGTGTTACGCACCTGTTCATAATCTATAGCCATTTCGTTCTGCTCATAAAATCCAGATCAGGTCCATATCGAATAGGCTTGACTTTCTTACCTTCACCCTTCAATCGCTCCTTGCTCATGTGAAGCCATACTTGGTATCCAACCTGCAACTAATGATCAACTCTTTTCTTTTCATGTTAAGAATTATAATGTGCTTGAATTTTCTCCAATTGTTCCCTGACTGCTTGGTGCACGTATTGCATTCGTTGAATTAACTTGCGGGCCCTGTATTCATTTCTTTCTTCATTTGAATCCACAAATTTCCCATACATCAAGTCCAAAGGGACCTTAGGAAAGTATCCAAAACATGTCTCAAAGGGCGAACACCGAGTGGAGGAATGTAAGGCTCGATTGTAAGCATGTTGAATATAGGGTATCTGGCCATCCCACAACTTGGGATGTTTATGGAAGTATCCTCGAAGAAAATGTACCACTGTTCAATTAACAACCTCTTGACGACTCGTTTATGACACAATGTCAACAAGAAGGGAAGATATGGTCTAAGGTTGTCTAATTAACCCAAGCCGTTTAAAGTAACCTACCCCGACGGGTTTTATGGCTCCGTTAGCCAGTGAAAATACTAAAGTAAACTAAGAAAGGCACAAATAAACTATCTATACAATCTCACTAAGTACATTAACTAACAAACCTATCTATTAATATATAACTAGCATACAGTCTTATTATATACAATATTTATGTACAAATACAAGGTTTGTGTAAAGCCTTGTGGAAATTAATATTATACTACTGAAACAAAGTTTGAGTAACATCTAAAGATAAGAAGATTATGCTAAAACTAAATAATCACAAAACAACAAAATGAATGAATAAGATTTATGATGATATAACTGAAATGAACAAAGCATTTAAAGTTGAATTGATTAATTGTTATTCATTCAAAAATATAAATAAATCAACTCATAAAAGTAACTAACATGTTGTTGATCAACGATAAAGAAAAGTACTAAGCTATTTGTCTTTCTGTGTAATGCAAGCTCCAATAACCTGTTTTCCAAGCAGAAATCTATGGCAAGAAGCAAATAATATTTTATGATATTACCTGAAATAATTCAAGGAATTTTTATGTCTTGAAATAAATCTATAAGAAATAGAAAGACAAATATTTTTTCTCATGTGACTTTATGTGATTCAAAATCTAGAGATGGAGTCAACTCCAATATCCCACAAATGATATAACAAATTATAACATTCGACATAAACTCAGAATGTAAAGATATTTGTTTTATGTTTAATTAGCCACAAGGATTATGATAACCATAAATGATGGACCATAAAAGATATAAGAATAACATAAAAGCATAAAATGATGAATAGACTAAATCCAATTCATAGCATATATGTTTTCATGCTCAGAAATATATTAAGATAATATGACTACTAAATAATTACATCATACAGTTTACTATCTGGACTAAAGCCAAAAGCACACTGTGTTTCATATCATTCCAAAAAATAAGTCCATCTTTCAAATCCAAAAAAGAATACCCTTGTCTCTGGGAAAGTACTAGTATTTAAAATATGTTCATGATTTGTTTCTCATATCCTAAAAGATAGAGACAAATCTTCCTTAATAAAGTTTTTTCCAAAAAATAACTTTAATCTAGGTCTTCTATAACAACCATTCTGGTAATTTTGCAAAAATAGTTACATAATTGAAAATATTTTTGAAATTGTTTTTAAAGAAAAGACTTGCAAATTTGAAGCATCTCCTAATGATTCACTTGTTCCAACAAACCTTGCAATTCGCTCCTCCTCAAACCCGAGAAGAAAAAATGAAATTTAATTTAGAAAAAATCAAATAAACTAATTCTAGACAAGCTACAAAATCTACGATTATGTAGCTAGTCTAATAAAACAAGAAACCAAATTATGTTACAACAAAGCAATCAAAACGTTAACTCTAAGAAATTGTTTACCCATTAAACATTGGAAAAAGAGGAATTTGGTAATTTCGAGTTCATAACAACGTTGATGTTGGATGAGTTTTTAATAACAATATCTTCTGATTTCCTGGATCTTTTTCTAGCTTTGGGGAAAGTTTGTTGCACACTAGCTCTCAAATCCGAGTTTTCCCTTTCCAACACTATGTTTCAAGCCAACACTTGGTTAAGTCGAGCTTGCAAATACGAGATATATTGATAGTACCTCTTAATCCAAGTGAAGCACTCCTCACAATACAACTGTTCTAATCTCGGTAGAGGACACATATCGTCTGGATTCAAAGGCTTACCTTGTGTCATTGTTGTTTTCAAATCATTATGTATTCCTGTAAACCCTTCTTGTTCCCTTAAAAGTGGAGGTAGATTCTAAACAAAGTCGTACTGGGGAAAATCCACTCTAGTGGAATCAAATCTTACATCCTCGACATAGATCGTATCTTCTATAACTACTTTAGGAATGGGATTATCATGATGTTGATATTGGTTCCTTGTCATCCTCAACAGAAGCCTAACACTCCTCTTATTTTTGAAATCTAGGTCATTAGCGTCATGTGTAACTTGCTTCCCTTGTCTTTTAATTTTATTTTTATCATCACTAATCTTGGTCTGTACAGGATCAGGGGCGATTGATGACCTATCCCTTAAAAGACTCAGGATTTCTTTGGAATGAAATCACATTTTTTGGAGGTGACTTTAGCTACCGGAAGAGACTCAATCAGAGTACTGGTAGGTAAGACAGAGTCTTTCGAGACTTGCATCTCAACTTGAAAATATTATAGAGAATGGGATGATACACTTGGACTGATAGGTTCATCATCACTCAGAGGTAAACAAGAAAAAGGCTCAGATGGCAAAGGAACAAACCTATTCCTAAAAATAAAACTCTGCCAATTATCTTTTGTTTTCAACAATTGGGAATTCACCAGAATATGAATTAGACCATGATGGAACAAACTGGACTCAGGGTTAGGGTTTTGTCTTTGGTGAAACTTGGACATTTTTTGAAGACTCTTGAGTAAATAAAAAGGCAAGTTCAACTTAAACACTAGGAAAATCATTAATAACCATATATGAAACAAAAGCACCAGCCCATAGCGCCCTTCAGAGGTCACAAATTGTTTGATTACCAACAGTAAGCCATGCCAATGGGTTTTGAACAACTGTATAGGCGTACCTCTTACATTATAGCATGATGTTTAGAGGCGTACCTTTTACATTATAGGAGACCAATAATGAATTCCACGGGATGCCTTCTATCTTCAGATTCTTAAACCATTGATCCTCTTCCCATGAAAAACCTGTGGCCTCAGCTATGGATTCCTCGTTCACTTGCAACTGCATGTCACCTACCTTACATTTGGCTCCGTCAAAAGTTTTGGCAAAGGCCTGTGCAACTTCTAGGTTGAAACCCTCAAAATAATGGATGAATTTTACCCAACCAAAATGGACAAGGTCATCTACAACGTTGTCATGAGATAACAGAACCTGCGAGCCATTCATCTCCACTCTAACCACTGGATCCACCAGCTTGCGAACAATGTACCAAAAGATGCAAAACAGAGGGGTTTGTGCTCGATCCAACCCAAAACAAATGGTTGAGTTTGCATGGCTAGCGGTGAACCAAAAACTAAGGGCTCGAAGAGACGCTACCATGACTTCCACCTCAAGCTTTGATTAAACACCCAGAGCAAGAGGACGAAAAACTCAAAAAACACTTTGTTTCCTAAAACCTGCTCTTTGGTCATGAAGGAACATCCTGAAGATGAAATGAATGTGATCACTGATGGACAAGACAAAGAGATGACCAATTCACAACACTGACACTAGCCATGTCATGCGTCGACAAGACAATGAAAAAAAAGTTCATTGCAACATTCAGATCATATAGTGAGGTAAAAAATACATAACCAAAATCGCAAAGGGTGAGAAATGAATCAAACTTTGAAAATTGATTTAATAATAATATCAGGAATCATACTTCCCAAAGATCTTGACAAAATTTCAGGAATAATATTCTGGAAAATAACTTCTAGAATAAATGTCTTATAAACAAATCATCTGATCTAAACGTTAGTATTGCAGATGTTTGAACTGTTTCAAACTGGCATCAATAATAAATCTGATGATGAAAATTCCCTTCCACAATGTATTGTGAGTCGGAAATAACTCGATCAAAAAAAGAAAACAAAGAAAGCAACAATAAAATACTCAACATAAAACAAAATATAAACAACTAGGGATATTTATAGGGGGGGAGATCTTATTTTGCTCAAGCAAAGTACTTCTTGAGAGTCTGGCCATTCACCGGGAAAGTGTATGGCTGTCCCTCCAAGTTTTATAGACGAAAGAAGCTAGGACCCAATTTTTCTGCAATAACAAAAGGTCTCAACCACAGATTTTGAAACTTGTTGTGTTCTTTATCCTCATGTGCTTTATCCCACTTGAGAACTAGATCTCCTACGTCAAAGTTTCTATCCGAGGATCAACTTGCATCAAACCAATGTTTAACAATTTGTTGGTGTTGGTCCAATTTTTGTTTTGCTTGTATCCTAATTTCTTCTAATTTAAGTAAAGCATTTATTCGATTCTCTAAAGGGGGACATTCTTCTTCTTGAACTTTTTGAGATAGCTGAAGTGATGGGAGCAAGACGTGCGAAGGAAGGATAGCTTCTCTTCCATATATGAGGAAGAACGGAGAATTACTGATGGATGCTTTTGGGGTGACCCTGTTAGCCCATAGTGCATTATATAATGCATTGTGCCAATTTTTGTGATTATCTGACACTGTTCTTTTTAGTATTTTAATCAGAGTTTTGTTTGTTGACTTGGCCAAGCCATTACCCTGAGGATAATAACTAGTAGATTATTTTAGTTTAATTCCCTTTTCTAGAGCATAAGCATTCATGTCCAAGGAATAAAAATAAGAAGCATTATCGAAAACTAAACATTCAGGTATTTCGAAACGTGTGATAATATGAGAATTCAAGAACGGAATTTCATGATTAGTGTTTACTACCCTTAACGATAAATCTTTAGACCATCTTGTAAAATAATTTTCCGTCATGAGAATATATTTGTGTTGCTGTGAAGAAGGTGGGTTAATTGGTCCTATGATATCCAAGCCCCATTGCTGAAATGGTGTACCTACTGTAATGGGTTGCAAGGGAAATGCAACCTTCTTGACCCGTCCTACAGGTTTTTGACAAATTATACATTTGTGAGCCATAGCATGAGCATCCTTAAATAATGTGGGCCAATAGTAACCAGCCCTAAGTACTTTGTGGGCAGTTGTGTCTCCACCAAAATGACCCCCAACATCACTGGAATGTAACTCAACTAGTACCTTTTCCAGGCAATGCAGAAATACACCATCAAAATTCTTTTGAAACAATACATCATTAATTAATTGAAAAGATGCAGACATGAGCCTTAGCGCTCTTCTGTTTTTGGGATCAATATTTAGAGGATTATTTATGTGAAACAAATAAAACCTGATGTCATTGTACCATGAATTAGGCACAATTTGTGTACAACAGATTTGTGTTTCATGATGCAATTTTTTAGTTGGTGTTGTTAGTTCATTATCTGGCATTTCAACTGATTCAACCACTAGTTTGCAAAGGCCTTGGCCTCTAACAATTTGTGCTGGTATGATTTTGAGATCATACTCTTGAAGGGAGGTCATCCAATTTTCCCTTTTCTCCTCAAGTTCCTTCTGAACTAACAGATTTCTTACTGCAAGGTAAGGAACAATGACTTTTATCCTGGATTTCAACAGGTAAAGGCTAAAATGTTTAACTATCTTAGAGACATCGTAGGCTTGTTGATCAATTGCAGGATAATTTAATTATGCTCCTTTAAATGAAAAACTCATAAATGAAATGGAGATTTCATTATTTTCAACATTTTTCTGAGTAAGCACATCAGCATATGATCTGTCTGATGCAAAAGTATAAAGTGTGAAGCCTTTGGAGAAATCAAGACTCATTAAGGAGGGGGATTTGGTTATATATTTTCTAATAGAATTAAAATCCAGGTTCTCTTGTGGTCCCCATTTAAAAGGAACATCCTTTTTAATCATGTTTTGTAGAGGCTTAACCATCTCAAAAAAACTTGGAACAAAGCATCTGACAAAATTTATTTTACCCAAAAAAGGTTGCATTGCATTATTGGAAGATGGTGGAGGAAGATTGGAAATATATTGAGTTCGTTCAGGGTATATTATCATTCCATCCTTTGAAACTATAAATCCAAGTAATCTTTCCTGCTCTACCACAAAAAGTGATTTCTTGGGATTCAGTGAAATACCGAACTTACGACAATGCTCTAATACATCCCTAAGATGTGACAAGTGATATTTTTTCATCTTGTAAAAGACAGTGACATCATCTAGGTACACAACAACTGACTGGTTGATAAGGCCATGAAAATCAATATCCATTTCCCTCTGGAAAGTGGCTTCGACATTAATCAATCCGAAAGACATTTTTCGATAGGCATAGGTGCCCCAAGGGGTGTGGAATGTGGTTTTTAACTGATATGATGGAGACATAAGGACCTGGTTGTACCCTGAGAAACCATATAATTAGGATAGCCTTTCAAAACCAAATAGCTATTGAAAAATTGTTTCCATTGGAGGAACATGATAATTGTCTTTATTAGAGGCTCGGTTTAAGTTACAAAAATCGACATAGAGTCGAATTTCTCCATTATTCTTTCTTACCGGGACAAAGTTGGATACCCATTGGGTATGCCGAACCGAAAAATTGATCTTGGAGGTTAATAATCTATTTAGTTCCTTTTTTACTGTGGGTTCTAATTTAGGATGCATTTTCCTAAGTTTTTGTTGAAATGGTTGGGTTTGGGGCTTCATAGGGATTATATGTTGTATTATGTTTGGATCAAAGGTTTTGAAATCATCATATGTCCAAGCAAATACATCTTTAAATTATTTAAATAATTTTATGAATGTAGATCTTTCTTGTTGAGAGCACCCTTTGCCTAGATTAATATTCTGAGGATTATCTTGCGTTCCTAAGTTTACAGTCTCATAAAGTAACGAGGCACTGTTTGTTTTGCAATTAACCACTCCCCTAAACTTGTCATGTAAATCATAAAAATTTTCTAACCTAACGATGGAATTAGGTATAGAATTTACCAGATCAGATGATGTTTTAGCAGAACGAGGGTCATATATTACCGAAAAATCACGGATATTTTCATTGTGAGTATTTTCATCAATTACGACATGTTGGAAAGTGTCCTCCATATGCATAAAATTTATGATTTGTTGGTCATCGTCGAACACTCACCAATTGGTAATATTGTTGGGGATGGATGGCCTGAACATCAATTCAGCATAAAATGCATTAGGAGAAAATCCCTTAGCAGATACTAATTTTGACACAACATTAGCCAATAAATTTGCTCCGGAATTACTAGATCTGGGAATAGAACTTATGTTAAAAGTGAGAAATTTATGGATTAAGTTCCATACCTCGGTTTCATATTTTTTGAGATGAGGTGATAAACAGTGAATATCATTTTTTACCTGTTTAACTACAATTTCAGAATCACTAAATACCATCAAGCTTTGCACCTCGAGGTCTACGACCTTCTTGAGTCCCTACAAGAGTGCTTCATATTCTGTCGTGTTGTTTGTACTCTCAAATTCTAATCTACAGGAAATGAATGTATTATTACCTTTGGGGTCAATCAAAACACAACTAGCACCGACTCCTTCACGAGATTTAGACCCATCAAAGTATAGAGACCAGATTTCATCATTCTAACAACCATCAACATTGTTTGCATCATTTTTTAAATTTGTCGCCTGAGTATGGGCTGATATTTCAGATTGTTGATCTGGGTTCGTAATAGTGGATATTTCAGTCACGAAATTCCCAAAGAAAGTGTTCATACCTTTATCTTCAAGTGTATTTACGCCAACGGTAAAAGGCTCATTCGAGTCATTTAGATCTGTTACAGTGTACTTCAGATAACATTCTCTATTAATTCTGAGCCTATTTGGCTAGTCGTTTTCTGGTAACCACATATGAGACCAATCTGTAGCGAAATAACCATGCAATTGTTCAGACCAACTCTGCTCAAGAAAATGCGATAAACCTATTTAATATCAATGACAACAAAGTCAATTACTTGGTGCACTTTTGGGTTAGATGATAATCTAATCAATACACATTTAACCTCACCAAAAACTGTGACATTAGTTCTATCTAGCTGAATAATTTTCAAATCGAAAGGTTTGACTTCAGCATTTATATTCTGACAAATAGACAAAGGCATTACATTCGATCAGGCCCTAGAATCTACCATACAATTATGTACATTTATGTTGAATATTTCAAAACTTAATAGAAATGGTGGCACATTTTTTTGCGGTGTGGGAGAAGAATTTGGCTGATTTTTTTCTGGCGTATCTGAAGTTATTTTATCTAAATTCCCTACACTTTTATCTGGTGTGTATTTTTTGTTATGGTATTTAGGTGCTATTTTGTTTACGACATCCTTTGTTTTATTTGTGCCATTTTCTGTTGATTTTTTATCTAGGGGAGCTTTCTTTTTACTATTATTAGCTATACTTCGCAACATTTTCTGTAGGATGAGAGGGAATTTGAGCAGTTCAAAAATTGACATATTTTCCTTTAGTCTTTTAAGATCTTCAACAATATCATATTATAAATCTAGGGATACGAGATTTTGTGATGTTTCAATCTGTTTTGGCTGTCTTGATATCATCTTTTTACTTACCTTAGGTGAAAGTGTATTTTGCACTTTACTACGAGTATTATACGGGTGCTGGTTTTTATGGACAATTTCAAAATTAGCTTGGAAAATATTGTTGGAAAGATGTCCGAAAACTAGGGGAGATGAGTAATCCTCATTAGGTGTTTCTTCTTCACCTGCATCGTTTTGGTTTTCAGGTGGGACATAAGTAGAACTATCATTTCCATCTAATATTGCTTGTAAAGCATACTGTAACCCTTCAAAATTTAGACCCTCTGTAGTCAGATTTGGTCTGTTTGGAGGAAGAGGTCTCCTAAAAGGTGGTCTAAAATTCCCTTTACTTGAAGATCCTTCTTCTGAAGATATCTTCAAGTCTATGACTTGATTAGATAACTTATGAAAGGATTTATGTAAACCTTCCAAGTCTAAGATTTCTTGTTCTTTTTTTATTTGGGGAAGGTCTGGTAAGGATTTCTATTTTCTTTTTAGAAGAGGAAGTTAATTTAGATTCTTCATTTACATTATCCTTTAAACTAAGAATACCCTTTTCAATGAGGACTGCCTCCTCAAAATCTTCTAGTAACATGTTTTTCTTAGACCTGTTAACCCATATAGCTATGTTATGGTGTAGGGCTTTAGCATAGTATGCAATAATCAAGTTTTCAGTAGGCATCGATTCTGTAGGGATTTTATTTTTAAGCGTAATGAATATCTGATTGAAATAATTGACTCTCTCTTTGGGATTCATTTTCATGTTGGACAATTCCATGACTAGAACTTCTGGATATTTGTCATCCCCGAACTTTTCTAAGAAAAAGGTCTCAAACCTGTCCCAAGAAACAATAGTTTGGGGTTGTTGTGGAAAATAACACATGGAGGCATTTCCTTCAAAGGTGTAAGTGAATAGCCTACACATGACATCCTCGTGTTTTAAGTTTAGAAGCCTAAGAGATAACATGAATTTTTTGATATGATCTTCAGTTGATTGTTTCAAATCGGGGTCAAACTTGGGTAACCATTTTTCGAGATGTTTTGGAAAAGAATGTTGAGGTTCAGGTACTGCCATAGCATCTTGATCAAGCCAAGGTATGGTAGGATTGTTCTGGTTAGCCATGGTAGTTGGTGTGGGTGAATTTCAAGATTCCCCAGATGAAGAATTGTCTTCGTCAGAAGATTTTCCTCTTGATGAGGGAGGAGAAGACCTAGGTGGGGAAGGAGGAAGTCTAGATCCTCTAGCACCTTGGATTAGCCCTTCAAAAGGATCGGTAATAGTATCACGTAATGCGTGATTGGGTAGATCAGTGCCAAGAGGATCTTCTTGTTGATTGGAAAAATCAAGGGGTTGGTTTAATTGTAAACCAAATTGTCTAAGTCTGGACAATGCGCCCTGGGTTCTTATTATTAATTGGCGGGAATTACGTATAATTTCTTGTACATCAATCCCTTGAGGAATTGGTGTCACAGGTTCAATGAGAATGTCAGGTGTGGCTTTTGACGTAGTGGCTGGATCAGGTATAAAGGTAGGGTCTGAGCGACTATGCGTCACAATAGGAGAACAATTATTTGGGGGAGTCTTACAACCTCCTCATGTCATTAATGAATTTCAGGCCCTCCTTCTAGCACCATTTGTTGATGACTCGTTTATGACACACCATCAATGAGAAGGGAAGATCTGGTTTGAGTTTTTCTAGTTAACCCAAGTCATTTAATGTATCCTACCCCGACGGGTTTTATGGCTCTGTTATCCAGTGAAAGTACTAAAGTAAACTAAGAAAGGCACAAACTAACTATCTATACAATCTCACTAAGTACATTAAATATTAAACCTATCTATTAATATATAACTAGCATACAATCTTATTATATACAATATTTATGTACAAATACAAGGTTTGTGTAAAGCCTTGTGGAAATGAAAATTATACTACTGAAACAGAGTTTGATTAACATATAAACATAAGAAGATTATGCTAAAAATAAATAATCACAAAACAACAAAATGAATGAATAAGATTTATGATGATATAACTGAAATGAACAAAGCATTTAAAGTTGAATTGATTAATTGTTATTCATTCAAAAAAATAAATAAATCAAATCATAAAAGTAACTAACTTGTTGCTGATCAACGATGAAGAAAAGTACTAAGCTATTTGTCTTTCTATGTAATGCAAGCTCCAATAACCTATTTTCCAAGCAGAAATCTATGGAAAGAAGAAAAGAATATTTTATGATATTACCTGAAGTAATTCAAGGAATTTTTATGTCTTGAAAGAAATCTATAAGAAATAGAAAGACAAATGTTTTTTCTCATGTGACTTTATGTGATTCAAAATCTAGAGATGGAATCAACTCCAATCTCCTGCAAATGATATAACAAATTCTAACATTCGACATAAACTCAGAACGTAAAAATACTTGTTTTATGTTTAATTAACCAAAGGGATTATGATAGCCATAAATGATGGACCATAAAATATATAAGAATAACATAAAAGCATAAAATGATGAATAGACTAAAGCTAATTCATATCATATATGTTTTCATGCTCAGAAAAATATGAAGATAATATGACTATTGAATAATCACATCATACAGTTTATTATCTGGACTAAAGGCAAAAGTACATTGTGTTTCATATCATTCCAAAAAATAAGTCCATCTTTTAGATCCCAAAAAGAATACCCATGTCTCTGGGAAAGTATCGGTATTTAAAATATGTCCATGATCTGTTTCTCATATCCTAATAGATAGAGACAGATCTTCCTTAATAAAGATTTTTCCAAAAATTAACTTTAATCTAGGTCTGCTATAACATCCATTCTGGTAATTTTGCAAAAATAGTTACATAATTGAAAATATTTTTGAAACTGTTTTTAAAGAAAAGACTTGCAAATTTGAAGCGTCTCCTAATGATTCAATTTTTCCAACAACCCTTGTAATTCGCTCCTCCTCAAACCTGAGAAGAAAAAATGAAATTTAATTTAGAAAAAATCAAATAAAATAATTCTAGACAAGCTATAGAATCTACGATTATGTAGCTAGTCTAATAAAACAAGAAAACAAATTATGTTACAACAAAGCAATCAAAACGTTAACTCTAAGAAATTGTTTACCCATTAAACATTGGAAAAAGAGCAATCTGGTAATTTTGAGTTCATAACAGCGTTGATGTTGGATGAGTTTTTAATAACGATATCTCTTGATTTCCTGGATCGTTTGCTAGCTCTGGGGGAAGTTTGTTACACACCGACTCTCAAATCCAAGTTTTCCCTTTCCAGCACTAATTTTCGAGCAAGTACTTGGTTAAGTCGAGCTTGCAAATACAAGATATATTGATAGTACCTCTGAATCCAAGTGAAGCACTCCTCACAATACACTTGTTCCAATATCCGTAGAGGACGCGTATCATTTGGGTTCAAAGGCTTACCTTGTGTCATTGTCATTTTCAAATCATTCTGTATCCCTGTAAACCCTTGTTCCTTTAAAAACGGAGGAAGATTCAAATAAATTCGTATTGGGGCGAATCCACTCTAGTGGAATCAAAGCTTACATCCTCGATAGAGATCGTATCTTCTATAAATAATATAGGAATGGAATTATCAAGATTTTGATATCGGTTCCTTGTCATCCTTGACAGAAGCCTACCACTCATCTTATTTTTGAAATCCAGGTCATTAGTGTCCTACGTAACTTGCTCCCCTTGTCTTTTAATTTTATTTTTATTATCACTAATCTTGGCCTGTATAGGATCAGGGGTGATTGATGACTTATCCCTTAAAAGACTCATGATTTCTTCCAAATATTTATTTGGAACAAAATCATGTTTTTTGGAGGTGACTTCGGCTACCGAAAGAGACTCGATCAGAGTACTGGTAGGTAAGACAGAGTCTTTCGAGACTTGCATCTCAACTCAGAAATATTGCAGAGAATGGGACGATACACTTGGACCAATAGGTTCATCATCACTCAGAGGTAAAGAAGAAATGGACTCAGGTGGAAAAGGAAAAAACCTATTTCTAAAAAGAAAACTTTGCCAATTATCTCTTATTTTCAACAATTGGGCATTCACCAGAATACGAATTAGACCACGATGGAACAAAATGGACTTAGGGTTAGGGTTTTGTCTCTGGTGAAACTTGGACATTTTCTGAAGACTCTTGAGTAAACAAAAAGGCAAGTTCAACTTAAACCCTAGGAAAATCATCAATAACCGTATATGAAACAAAAACACCAGCCCATAACACCCTTAACAGGTCACAAATTGTTTGATTACCAATAGTAAGCCATGCTAATGGGTTTTGAACAACTGTATAGGCCTACCTTTTACATTATAGTGTGTTCTTTTGGAGACCAACAATGAATTCCACATGATGCCTTCTATATTCAGATTCTTGAACCATCGGTCGCCTTCCTGTGACAAACGCATGGCCTCAGATATGGATTCCTTGTTGACTTGCAACTGCATGTTGCCTACCTTAGCTTTGGCTCCGTCAAAAGTTTTGGCAAAGGCCTGTGCAACTTCCAGGTTGAAACCCTCAAAAGAATGGATGAATTGTACCCAACCGAAATTGACGAGGTCATCTACAACGTCGTTATGAGATAACAAAACCTATGAGCCATTTGGCTCCACTCTAACCACCGAAGCCATCAGCTTGCGAACAATGTACCAAAAGATACAAAATAGAGGGGTATGTGCTCGATCCAACCCAAAACAAATGGTTGAGTTTTCATGGGTTACGGTGAACTGAAAACTAAGGGCTCGAATAGACGCTACCATGAATTCCACCTCAAGCTTTGATTAAACACCCAGAACCAGAGGACAAAAAACTCAAAAAATACTTTGTTTCCTAAAACCTACTCTCTAGTCATGAAGGACCATCTTGAAGATGAAATGAATGTGATCACTGATGGACATGACATAGACATGATCGTTTCATGACACAGACACTAGCCATGTCATACGTCGACAAGATAGTGACAAAACAGTTCATTGCATCATTCAGATCATATTGTGAGGTAAAAAATACATAACCTAAATCGCAAAGGGTAAGAAATGAATCAAACTTTGAAAATTGATTTAATAATAAAACAAATCACCCACGATTTGGTTTTAACCTTAGGCTATGAAAATTTTATAAAAGTTTAGCAAGGTTTCTTACTCACCATTGAAAYGTAGCCTARGTGCTTTGTGAATTTAGGTTTTCTAAAGGTTTGTTTGATTGTACAAGGTGAAAACCTTTAGAGTTCAGTCAATGTGCTTGTAAAAATATTTCAATTTCATGCTTGCCAATCATGAAATTGAAATGGGTAAATGCGTTAGCTATCAATGAAATAAAATCAAAACAACTAATCAACAAAGTAATTACCCAAAAAGAAGCAATCAATTCTGTAGTATATACAAATTAGGAAGTGGGTAAAATTTTTCTCTTTGCAATTTTTGTTTTTCAAAATTCGACAAAGCTAGATGATAATTTGGCTACCAACACAACCTCTGTTTGACCATTGGTATGTGGATGAAAATTCGTACTCCTCTTCAACTTGGTGTCCATCATTCTCCACAAACTTATCCAAAACTCTCCAAGGAATCGAGTATCTTGATCCAAGAAAATGGACATGGGCAACCCAAAGTGGTCCCAAACATATTGAAAGAAGAGATTAGCAGTCTTCTTAGTAGTGACCTGGTTTTTACATGGCATCAAGATACACATCCTTCTAAACCTATCCACTACTACATACAAGTAGTCATGACCCCTTTTCGACATTGGTAAGCACACTACAATGTCCATGGAAATACTTTCCCATGGATGAGATGGAACAAGAAGTGGTGAGAACAACCCCAATTTTCTGTTAGTGGGCTTACAAGTAGAGCACATCACACACCCCTTTACATACTTGGTTACAATTTCTTTCATTTGAGGCCAGTAACAAAACCTTTACACATGATCCATGGTTTTTCCTACCCCAAAATGCCCAGACACAAGAGAACTGTGAGCTTCTCGTATTACATGGACTCATTCATTTTTAGGAATAGAAAGCTTTCCAAGATGGTAGATTAAGTTCTCCTACAAACGATAGTTCTCCACCTGTGCACCATGGGTTAGCTTCTTAAATACATACTTAAAATCTTCATCAAAAATATATTGTTCAACATAGATATCATGAGATAAATAAGCATTCTTCAAAACAATATAAGCACCAATAGGAGGTATAGAAAGCATGCCAACTACTTTGTTACTTATACCCTTTTTATACTTGATTACCAACTGGAATAGTTGAAGAAAACCCATCCACCTGTAATGTCAAGATTGTTGCAGCTTGGTTTGTGCTTGGAGATACTGTAAGGGCTGGTGATCTGTATGTATGATTGTTTCCTTCTCTAACAAGTAATGCTTCCATTTTTTCACACTTTGAACTAATGAATACAATTCTTTATCATATGTAGGATAGTTAACAACATTTTGGTTAAAAGTTTCAGAGTGGCAATAGATAGGCTTATGTTATCGCATCAATACTGCACCCATGGCGTAACCATTGACATCTATCTTGATCTCAAATGGTTGTTGAAGATTCAACAATGCTAATACTGGTGTTGTACTGATCCATTCCTTCAAAGTGTCGAAGTCCTTTTGTTTCTTTCCTCCCCACTGAAAAGTGTTCTTCACACTGGTCAAGGAATGCAAAGGAGTTTTAATCAATGATAAGTTTGCAATGAATCTCCTCCAGTACTGAACTGCACCCAAGAAGCTTCGTACTTCAGTTACATTTTTGGGCTTAGGCCAATTTACAATTACATCACTTTTTGAAGGATCAATTTTCAATTGTCCTCCTCCTACAATATGACCTAAGTACACCAAGGCAGTCTTGCCAAACTTACATTTGGACAATTTTACATACAACTTTTCCCTTCACAAGGTATCCAATACTTTCTTTACATATTGTACATGTTCATCCCAAGTCCCACTAAATATAAGAATGTCATCTAAATACACAATTACAAAGTCATCTAAGAATGACCTGAATACATCATTCATTACATGCATGAAGGTTGTTGGTGCATTACAAATCCCAAATGACATAACTAACCACTCAAATAGACCCTGTTTGGTTTTAAAGGCAGTTTTCCATGCATCATGTTATGAAACCCCGATCTGATTGTAACTACTGTGCAAATCTAACTTAGTGAAATAAACAACATTCTTTAATTGATTAAGTAAATCATCTATACGAGGAAGAGGGTATCTATTTTTCACCGTGATTTTGTTTAAGGCTCGATAATCGACACACATTCGCCATGTGCTATCCTTCTTTGGCACCATCAAAATCGGAGAACCACAAGGAGATGAACTAGGTATGATGGCCCTTTGGTCCAACAATTCATGTACCTGTTTCTTGATTTATGTAA
>JASDQU010251689.1:2831-16348 GCA_032191745.1 Picea mariana
GTAGGTCGTTTTATGTTTTTGTTTTTAGTTTTTAATTATTGTTTATTACTTGTTTTGTTATATGTGTTTCGTTTTATTTTGTGTTTTTTAATTTGTTTTTGTTTTGTTTATTATATTATGTTTTTTAATATTATATTATTTATTATAATATGTTTGTGTTATTATGTTTTATTTTTATTTTTTATTTTTTTATGTTTGTTTTTATTTTATTATGTTATTTTTTGTATTATATTTAATATTATATTTAATATTTTTTACATTTTTAATTTGTTTTATATTTTTATATTGTTTTATTTAATATTTGGTTTTGTATGTTTTTGTATTTTGTGTTAATTAACCTAAATACTAACTTGTTACTAACCTAGATTTTTAATTAATTAATAATTAATTAATTATTAACTAGTTCTTTATTAATTAATCTAACCTATCAATTAACTTTATTGTTATTTTTGTTCATCCTGAGTCTGATCATTCGTGGATGGAAGGCGGGTGAGGCGTACTCAATGGGTCAAAAAGACAAGGGAGTGAAGGCGCAGCGGAGGATGAAGGATGCAGCAGGGTGATGGAGGATCGGGCAAAATGGATGGAGGGGAAAAAAGGGGTCAACAGAGCCGGAAGTCTTCATCACAGGGGGAAAATGCCAACTCCACAGTCGAAGAATCGAGTTGCCTATAATTATAGGACTCCAACAAGGGGAACAGTGGAGACTGTGTGCCTTGACTGAAGTTCTTGCTGCACTCCTTGAATCTCTATCTCAATCTGACTATACATCGCCTCCTGCTTGGCTTCCTACTTCTCTACAATCTCTAGCGAAGCATCATTCAATGAAGCGATGATGAAGTTAAAGTCATCGGAGGTGAGGACAGTCTCGAACTTTGTCTTGGTTGCTTTCATTTCCTTTCTGGACAAAGGCTTCTGGGGGACACCTTTCTTTTCTTTGAGGGGTCCTCCTCTCCCTTATACAATGTTTCCTCGCCAATCTCTTCACCAGCACCTCCTTGCTCTATTGACGTAGATGTAGTCTTCACGGATGTGTTGTCTACATCTTGAACTTCTTCAAGCTTCTTTGTTTTACTAGGTCTGGGTGTATCCTGTGCAGCTTCCATACTATCTACATCAGACAACTCTGTAGGGTTGGCTAGGATAAGGAGGTTCGCTGACCATTCCTTAGTGATTTACTCTAAATATTCCTCCTAAGCTTGTAATAGGACTACAACTACTATTTATGGCCATCTGTGCATGTTTTTATATAAATTAAGTGGTAGTCCATGCTGAACTTCATTAGGGGCCGAAACCTATTGTTGGCCCTTGGTTAAGGAAAGAAGCGAAGAAAAAGGAAGGAAAGGTAAAAAGAGAGCTTCATGGGAGACATAGTAACTGTTACTAATTTGAAGTGAGCAAAAGAGTAGGAAGGCTGGAGAGAAGTATAGAAAATCAAGTCGTTGGACGAGAAGATCAGGGATGATCGATCAAAAAAGAAGAAGGATCATGGACAACTCAGCAAGCAGAGAAATCCATCATTGGATTCTTTGGAGCACCGCAAGATGAAGAAAGAAAGATAGGTTGGTGAATCCTGGAAAAAGCGGGTCAAGTTGACCTAGGGTTTCAGACACATAGGGTTTTGATAATTAGGGTTTTGACACCTAGGTTTTGACCTAAGGCTATTGGGGAGGGATTGCAATGTATAAATAGAGGTCGAGATGACCTAGGTCGGGTCGGTACTAGAGTTGGGTATTGATATTGAATGTTGATAGATTATTGTACTGTAAGAGAGAGAGGAGTGTTGAGAGTGAGAGCCTTCTAGTATTGTAAGATCTTCAACTAGGTGCGAAGATCAAGTCCTGCAGCTAGGTGTGCAGGAAGGTGGGAGATATAAAGAAGAAGAGAGAAGATCTGCTCACTAAGAACGCAGATCGGAACTATAATATTTATCTTAATATATTATAAGCATAGTTCTGTGGACGTATCCCTAGAGAGAGGGTGAACCACGTATTTCTGGTGTTATGTGTGTGTGATATTGAATGTTGATAGATTATTGTACTGTAAGAGAGAGAGGAGTGTTGAGAGTGAGAGCCTTCTAGTATTGTAAGATCTTCAACTAGGTGCGAAGATCAAGTCCTGCAGCTAGGTGTGCAGGAAGGTGGGAGATATAAAGAAGAAGAGAGAAGATCTGCTCACTAAGAACGCAGATCGGAACTATAATATTTATCTTAATATATTATAAGCATAGTTCTGTGGACGTATCCCTAGAGAGAGGGTGAACCACGTATTTCTGGTGTTATGTGTGTGTGATTGTTGCCTGAATCTCTGTCATTGTTGTACTGTTAATTGCATTATTTTGTTATATCATATGTATGGCTGCGCAGAGTAGATATAGCTGGTAAAAGATATATGAATGTTGTATTATTATTGTATTAGTTCCACTTGATATTCCTCTGGTTGTAGACATCTTTGTCCTGCAACCCCCCCCCCTCTTAGCTACTTTGGGTAAGACTGCATCTACTCTACAAGTGTTTCTAAAAGGGCCAGTAGTTAGGGCTTGTTGGTGCACTCTTGGAGTGAACCCTGGGTCTGCCCCTATGCCAACAAATGGTTCTGTTGTCGGAACAGGAATCTGTGTAAAGGAATGTCAAGGTGGTTCCCATCGAATACAGAGATTCATAAGTGGATAGATGATCAAGAGAAGGACTTCGCAGAAGCCCAGAACAAGAACCCTAAACTAAGTACTGAAGATTGGCTACAAAGATACATTTTCACCGACATTCACGAGATCTTCTTTGGGGGAATACACTAGGAGTTGTCTGAATGGTTGGCTAGGTTAGCTGATACCCAGTTCGAGATTAGATCTAGACCTCATGTGGTTTTGACGCCGACACTGATCCAAAAGGTCAAGAGAGTTGGAAACATTGTATCCAAAGAAGTAGATCACTACTTTGATAGTACCATCGTAGGGTATATCACTAAGTTTTTTGTTGACAGAACAGAATCGTATAGCCAAGCCAAGAGATATTTTTTCAAAGGATCTAGAGGAAACTTTTTGAACTTTTTGAAGCTGAGAATAAAGATGCTCTTGCATGAAAACCACATCTTGAAGATACAGTAGATTGGTCGGACCTGAAAAGGATAACGTCTAAGATCTCGGACAGTGACTGACACAGAAGCAGGACATGTGCGCAGTGGGAAAGTATTATGAGGGGTTCACCTTGAGAACTTGTTCAAGAAAAACTATGGAGAAGAGGGTTTCTACAGTGGAGAAGAGGTAGATCTAACCGACGAAGAACATTCAGAGCCCACCGGGACAGAAGAAGGGGAAGTTGAAGAACTTCACCAAAGTGAGCCAGAAATATTAGGAACTGCATAGGTTACTTAAGTAACTAACATTAACCCTCCTATTATTTCAATAGCACCAAGCAGTCGGAATAGTCAGAACCACCAGAGTCTTTAGAGTATTGTTACTAGCAACTCAGCCTATACTCAGATAGGAAACCTAGGGAAATCTATGGAAAATGAAATGAGGCTCCCTATCTTTAGAGGAGATGGATCTGAAGATCCAAATCAGCATTGGTTTCTGTGTGAATCCATATGAAATATTAAAAGTATCACTGATGAAGCCATCAAGAGTACCCAGTTCAACACTGCGCTATGGGACCGCGCACTGAGCTGGTACATGAAACTTGTCCAAGGACTGGCACAACCTAAGCCACTAAAAGAGATCAAGAATGCACTGATTGCGGAGTTTAAGAAACCTAAGTCTGAGTCACAATGTATTACAGAGCTAAAAGAGATCAAACAAAAGGTAGAAAAACCTGTTTGGGAGTTTGACCAGAGATTCAAGACCCTAATAGGATGATTAACTTTTTAGATCCCCGATGAACAGAACAAAGAATGGTTCATCACTATGTTGTTACCTCACATTAGAGTCCCTCTGATGTAGCAGAATATTTCACCGTAGGCAGAAGCTTTGGAGATCGCCATGAAGCTTGAATCAACACCTATGGGAGAATCGAGCTCAGGCATGAACCAGATCTTGAGTCAGCTAACCAGTTTGTCTTTACAAGTCGAGGATATGAAGAAAGATAAGGGAAAAGATAAAAGGGAAGATGTCTGGTGTGTGAGATGTATATCAGAAGTTCATGATAAGGAACACTATCCCTTATTCCATGAGTATTTGGCCTCAGGAGCGTCAAGCCCCTTGAAGCAAGGTAACCTGCCCTGGTGTGATGTGTGCAGAAATAAACATCACCCAGGTGAGTCCTATTACATGCAGAAGTATGTTCAGACACCCACAAATGTGTACTACACATTCTGTAAGTCAATAGGGCAAGATGATTGAGATTGTATAGCTTATGATCTCATGCATGAGAGGTCGAGAGACATATACAAGATTTAGAGCGAAGTACATCAAGAAGGAAATACTCCATAGTACAACTCTCCAGGGAGAAGAAACTTCACTCCTCGTGGTGGATACAAAGGACGAGGACGACGACGAGATATGGGTTGAGGCCAAGGACAAATAATTTGTTATAACTACATATAGCTACCACACTTAGCAAGGGATTGTCAGAATCCTTGCATAACCTGTAATTATTGTAACTCTTTTGAGCATGTCATAGAAGAATGCCCTGCGCTACTAGCTAAGCTTCAGGAAAGATGAGGACCCTAGTATAACCCATAAGTACAATTTATATATGATTAACCTTGCATAAATGACCCTAGAGTCATTTTCATTACTCGAGGAGGTGATGCTACAAGAGAAGACAGAGAAGTACAAGGAGAGAATGCAAACAACCATAGAGTCAGAAAAGCTACAAAGAAGACCCCAATGTTCGAGGCTAAGAAAGAAAGACATATCTTTGAGGAGGCAAGAAAAGAGTTCAAAGGAGATCAAGGATCCTCATCTATAATGCAAACATAAATCAAAGTGTATGGCATGCCTCAGATGTTCGATCAGTCTGCATCACCAACAGAAGAAAAAGAGGTAAGAAAACTCATGGAATTTTTGTGCACTTGTGCTAAGTTGATTCAAGATAAAAGCATTGTACAAGAATTACAAGATTTAATCAAGAAGTATGAGTTAGGCAATATAGACTCCTTAATGAATAGGGAAGTGTACCAAATTGGGAAAAGGAGAAGGACAAATAAAGAATTACACCTGAATGCTCAAATAGGAGAATATGATATAGACTATGTAGTCCTCGACTTAGGGTCGAAGGTCAATGTCATGACGAAGAAAACCTGGGCACTGATGGGAAAACCCAAGCTGATATACTCCCCTATAAGGCTTCACATGGCTAATCAGCAAGTTGTCAGCCCATTTGGACGATTGGAGCATTTCCCTATGGACATCGATGGAGTTAGAACCTTTGCATATTTTGAGGTAATTGAAATTGTTGATGACAGTTTCCCTTACCTTGCATTATTAGGAATTGATTGGGCCTTCAACAATTCTGTTGTTTTTTATCTAAATAAGAGGTGTATGACATTTGAAAGAGATGGCCTTAGGGTCATTACACCTTTAGATCCAGATGAGGGACCTAGATACACAGAGCTTGTCAGAGAATATAAATTAACAACCAGATAGCAGGATTACATTAACCCTACTGTCGATGGGAATCTAAGATGGTGAAATAACAGCGTGTGTTCATCAGATTCATAAGAAGCACTGGAAAAATGGTAGAACCAAATGTATGAAGTATACAAGGAGATGTGCTCGACTCACTAGAGAAGTTCGTTGGATTGGTACAACAACAAGTAACTTACCTACCTTTGATGGTCTGATTCCTTTAGAATCCTTCTTGATGGACTTTGAAAAAATTGTACCAGCACAACATAGGTTGTTGGCTATGGATGAGGCCCTGAAATATACACCAGCAATATGGTGGGGGACGCACAAAGGAAACATCACATATTGGACACAATGTCGAACCTTGATGACAGCACGGTTCTCAGCACAAGTAGGAAGCTGCAAAGTGAGGTACACAAGTCAAAGTTGTCCAAAGGACCATGTGTGAAGCTGTGAAGAGGCCTGGAGTGAAATTCCTCGAGAATAATGGGTACATAGATTCATTAACATGCTGGACATGATCCCTATCAACTGGTACCTTCAAGCGGAGCTGCGCCTCGTCACTTTAGATTGGGAAGGTATGATCCAAAATTTTGTAACCACCGTTTTGTTTGACAGTGAATTTCCTTCTGTAAACCAATAATTACAGATTGTGAGATAGAACATATTTAAGGAGGCATCTAGCCTCCCTTTGGAACAAAAAGAGGATGAATGGACTACGCCATTCCAGAAATTGCAAGAATGTTACCACATTAATGTCGATGAAGATGATGATCCAAGGAAGGTAAATATTGTTGACACAGAAGGCCATAGAAATGTGGAAGTTCCAAGAGTTGAGATGCCATTCATAGGACAACCGATCAAAATAAATAAATTCAATATTGGTACAGAGGAGACACCAAATATTCCCAATGTTAGAGATTATTGGGATGTTTCTACCATTAACAAGATTACTAAGTTATTGCACGAATCGCAGGGCTTGTTCCCAACCAAGTTCACTGATATGAATGGAATCAAAGGACCTATGGGAGAAATGAAAATACCTTTGAAACCAAATGAGAAGACATTCAAGAAAAAACCCTACAAATTGAATCTGAAATATAAGGAAAAAGTGAAGATTGAGCTTGACCAAATGATGGAAGCAGGGATTATTGAACCTGTCGAAGAGTCGGAGTGGATCAGCCCTATGACAGTACAAGACAAGAAGACAGGTGAGATCATAATATGTGTGGACCTCAGAAACATGAACGATGCCTGTTTGCATGACCCCTTACCTACACCATTCATAGATGAAGTATTAGACAATGTGGGAGGCCAGGAGGTATATTCTTTTACGGACAGGTTTTCAGGATACCATCAAATCTAGATTGCCAAGGAGGACCATCATAAGACTACGTTTTCCATAGAGTGGGGATCCTACCAATACACAGTGATGCCATTTGGATTGAAGAATGCACCAGCCATATTTTCTAGGGTGTTGGTCGAAGAGTTCAAAGAATTTTTGCATAAATTTTTAGAAGCATACTTTGATGACTGGACTATTTTTAGTTTGTTGAAAAATCATGTTGAATGTCTAAGGCTAATGTTGGATAAATGCGGGCAATGTAAAATTGATTTAAATCTAAAGAAGTGCATATTCTTCTCACCATTTGGAGTATTATTAGGTCATATTGTATGCAAGCAAGGATTGTTGGTGGACCCATCCAAAATTGCAATTATAGTTGATTTTCCACCTCCTACCTCATTCAAACAACTGCGCACTGCACTAGGACATACTAGCTATTACAAAAAATTTATCAAAGGATATGCTCAAATTATAGTGCCAATGGAGAAGCTATTGAAGAAGGACTACCAGTATGAGTGGACAGATGAATGCCAACAGAGCTTTGACACATTGAAACAGAAAATGGTTACAGCACCCATTCTGGTTTTTCCAGATTGGAGCAAAGAATTCCATGTGCATGTCGATGCCTCTTCTCTTGCATTAGGAGAAGTACTGGAACAACCTAGAGAAGGGGAGATTGATCATCCATTAGCATTTTCCAGCAGGAAGCTATCCATAGTTGAAGTCAATTACACCACCACAGAGAGAGAAGGATTAGCCATGGTGTATGCATTACAAAAATTCTGACACTACTTGTTGGGAGGACACTTTAAAATGTTTATTGATCACTCCACCTTGAATTACCTAGTCAACAAGCCATTGTTGGGGGGGAGAATATGTAGATGGCTTATGTTGTTTCAAGAATATGATTTTGAGATCATAGTTAAGCCAGGAAGAATGAACAAAGGCCCAGACCACTTATCAAGGTTGGAACATGGCGAAGAACCCACCAGTCTAGAGGATACACTATCGGATGCACAGTTGCTCACCATTAGGAAGGTGGATGACCACTTCGCAGACATAGTCTAGTTCCTATCAACAGGAATGGATCCAAGTGAGTATACAATTCCTTAGAAGAAACAGCTAGTGGTGTGTGCTGCAGATTTTTCACTTATAGCTGGACAGTTGTACAAAATGGGACCAGATGAAATACTAAGAAGATGTGTGATGGAGGTAGAGGGCCCACTGATCCTTGCAGAAGCTCATGAAGGCATCGCAAGATGACATTACGTAGGGAAAGAAACTACGCAGAAGGTTCTACGAGCTGGCCTTTGGTGGCATACGTTACATAGAGATGCTAAAGAGTATGCCAGAGCATGTGATGTATGCCAAATATTTGGAAGACCATCCTGAAGAGATGAAATTCCCTTAGCACTATAGATAACCCTACAAGCATTTGAAAAATGGGCCATTGACTTCATGGGACATATAAACCCACCAGGGAAGCGCACATGAGCAAGGTATATTATCACTACGACTGAATACCTGACTAGATGGGTCGAAGCCAGAGCAGTCAAGGACTATAGTGCAACTACAACTGCATGTTTTATATTTGATGACATAATAACCAGGTTTGGATGCCCTAAGATCCTTATGAGTGATCAAGGTACACACTTCATAAATAAGACAGTGGAAGCCCTGACTGAAGAATTTGTAATCCACCATCAGAAGAGTACACCTTACCATCCACAGGAAAACAAAATGATTGAAGCATTCAACAAGATCTTGGAGACAGCATTGACAAAGATTTGCAGTGTGAACAGGGATGACTAGGATTTAAGAGTACCAGAAGTAATCTACGCTTATAGAACCACTTACAAGAATTTAACAATGCACACCCATTTCAAGTTGGTTTATGGTCTTGAAGTTGTTGTCCCGATGGAGTACTTGGTACCAATCTTAATAATTGATGCGTTTACAGACATGGATGATACTGGCATTGTTCGTGAGAGGCTTGCACAGTTTGTTGAACTGGAAGAAGATAGATTCAATGCAGGATTCTAGCAGCAAGTTCAGAAGTAATGTGAAAAGGCCTGTCATGACAGGCACATCAAGAAGAAGGCACTTAAGCAAGGTGATTTAGTACTGATGTATGACAGTAAGTTTATCAAACACCCTGGGAAGTTTAGAACGCATTGGCTCAGACCATATGAAATTGCCTATGTTACAGAAGGAGGAGCTGTGCAGCTAAAGACATTGAAGGGATACCGGAAGGAATGATTGGTGAATGGGAGTCGACTGAAGTTGTACTATGACAACCAGCTACCTCGCAGCTCTAAGTAAAAGTGGGAGGAAAAGGGTCCAGGTACCAGGTGCAGTTGAAACTGGGTACTAGACATAGAAAATATAGTTTGCACAAGGTTGGGAAGGAGGCATAAAGAAGAAAGCAAGGGCTACACTACGTAGTCCAAATTTGAAGTGAAACAGAAGGATCAAAGCTCAAGTGCCTCGGGAGGAGTCACAGGTGAGTGTTGGGGGCCTGTTGGCCCTTGGTTAAGTAAGTGAAGAACAAGGAAGGAAAGGTAAAAATTAAGCTTCATGGGTGTTGCGAGTGGGAAATCCCTCTATGGACTAGCATTTAGGGTTAAATTATGCATGCAGAAAAGACCTAAAGATTTCTACTTTCTACCATCATCCCAAACCTAATCCCCATTATTCTTAAGAAAATACATAGTTAAGAAGATCAAGTGAGCATACCTTATTACGGGCGTTTGATGTAGATCCTTCCTCACGCTTGATCTCTTTTTTATTGCAATTCTCCTCCCAAGGCTGACCTGCATTCACACAAAACAAACAACAAACTCCACATGCATTTGATATATAGATTAATGGGTTAGAGATTCAATAAACAAGTATGCAATAAACCATAAAAACCTCATATGATGGGACGGAAAAAGTATTTCTTTATTATTAACTTCAACAAATCAACTTACAATGATGAAGCCGACCGCTACTCCATGAACCTGGTCCTGGGATCCTCTTCAATTGTCCTCCAACTTGTTTTCTCTATCTTTCTCTTTGCACAAGGAAGGCTAAAGGGTTGGGACAAAGGGAATGCGCAATTGGGTATAGTTTCTTTACTATGATTCTCCTCCTCCAAATGGGACCCCTAACCCTTCTTTTATAGGATAGAAGAAGCTAGGTATTTGGACGAACCCTCAGTCATGCATGGCCAGAAGGTTTAGTTAACTCACCCAAAGTTGTGTGTTCCGTCGGAAAATTTCCTTTTTTCGTGCTTTTTTGGGTACACGCGGTCTTTTTTGGGTCAGCGAGCATGTACACACGTGCAGTAATAGAGCAGGGCACGTGGGCCTTTATAAAAAGTGTTTTTAAGAAGAGTTGTTCAACAATTCTTTGGAAAAGAAGCAATCTAAGATGGCCTGATGCTAGGTAAGCATGTCTGGTGCAAATTAGGGTTATAACAGATGCCCCCTAATGTGTGAGGTCAAAAGAGCATTTGATGGCCGAAATACATTACCAATATTTACTGATGTGCTGAAAAAGTGAGCCCAGGGACTAGAAATCGGGAGGTGTCGTCTGCAAAAATAACAATTGTCTCACTGAGGCGGGCATACCCATGCTCGGGATAAAACAAAATCATGGCTACCAATCAAATACACTATAGATCCATGTCATATAACTATATAAAGTGTAGTCGCAAACAATACACAGTGGAGCTACATCTCAAAATCAAAAAGATATACATGTAGAGTATCCATCTTCTTCTGATTGCTGGAGATGAGGTATTCGGAGATCGAGCAACAACTTCAAAATATTCAAAACTTGGGTAGGAGCGTAATATGAGTGTACGACTTCACTACCCAGAGGTCTTCGAAGGCTAGTCGGTCATGGACTAGAGAATCTTGATGATCAAACTGAAGGCTTCATTGATTTCGAACAAAGACATGATTGGATGTTTAGGATGGTCGGGTATGAGGGAAAGATACAAATTGCAGAGGGGTCGACTCAGGCTTGGTAAAAAATTCCCTTAGATAATAGCACGACAAATGATCAGACTCAGGTAGCATGGAATTAATCATAAGTTTACGAGGCATGAGGCAATGCAAACTCTCCATATGTTTGGAAGAATAACCAAAGGGAGGAGGACACAGCTCTATGTAGCGAGAACAGCTTCCTAAAGTCATATTAAATCCCAGAGTTTGACGAACAAATGGACAGATGTTCTTTATCCAAGGGCGACTTATTGTGCTGCCAATAAAGAAAATACTTTTCCCTTCCTCTTTTTGGGGTATATTTGATTTTTTTTGTCTTTTTCAATGATTTTGGAAAAAATAATAAAATAATGTTACGTTACAATGGAGGAACGAGTGTTACAAACATACAAGTTCAAAGCGTAAGGAAAATACTGATGTTCAGAGCAATGACACTCGGGAAAAATCCTCCAGGGGCCAAAGGTGTTAACACGCAGAGGCAAATTGCTACAAGGCTTATGCATAAGGTGTGCTTTAGATGGTTCAGTTGAGAGCAACATGGAGCTGGCATTTAGACCAAAGACGTAGGTATGCAAACACGGTTAACAAAACACACAATGGTAACATCCTTTGATGTAAGTTTAACGAGCCCAAAGAAGGTAAGCTCGGTGGTTTTTCATATTTTAGAGAGTCTGAAAAAACGTAAAAGGAGACTCCATTGGGGTACCTTTTTTGAAGGTATTCTAGTCAGTTTGAAAAAGGGGTAAACTAGCACCGACAAGACATCTATTCAAAACCATTTTAATGAGTGTGATAAAGACAAGATCACTCGGCCATTTTTTCATTTTTAAGGAGTTTGAAAAAATCTTAACTATGGACTCCGTTAAGAATTTTCTTCTGGACCATTTTAATGAGTGTGAAAGAATAAGGTCACTCGGTGATCTTTTCAATTTTAGGGAGTCTGAAAAGAGCTTAACTATGGACTCCGTGGGGGTTCCTTTTTTGTAAATTTAGTCCCTCAAGTCTGAAAAAGGGTTAAAATGATACCTGAGATTACTCTTCTAGAGAAATAAAGTTCCATAGAGTATACCTTTGTCCATACAGTTGATCGTCTAGACCGAAAAAGGGGTAAACTACTGTCGGATAGATGTGACTTAAAATTTCAGTTTAATGAGCATGAAAGGCCACAAGATCGCTCGGAAATCGTTTCATGTTTAGAGGGTCTGAAAAGGGATTAAAAGAAGACCCATTATATCTTTTGGGAGTCTCGAGGGTGAGGTCAAGAGTGAAAAGGAATCATGCAAATGAGGCTCAAACTCGTAATCAAGAAAAACAACAAGGACTCCTAAGCCTACAGTTATTAGAGACAGCATGGACACCATAATGCAACCAAGATCTATCTAGGGCATCCATGTTTCGGTAAGATCTACCACCAACTCGCGACACTTCTAAAGCAGCAATGATGGTTCTGTCTCACAACTTGATGGGATTGATTCTATGGCAAAGGAAAAAAGACAACGAGATACAAAAGTCAGGGTAGAAACCTAACCTACATGCTCAAGTTGATTTTTTGAAATTTTTCCACGGACCATCAAAAGTTACCCAAAACTCCAAAAAAATGTCTCGATACCTGATCATACCCCTCCAATGCAACTCCTGAATCACACTTAATGGTTTTTGTTTTAAAGAAAATGATAAGGGGGGCCAAAAAAGTGACAAAAAGAGGCCAAAAAGTCTATAAATAGAAGCTGACAGCTCATTATCACCATTACTAATTTGGAAATTGACTCTGGAGCCAAAAAAACCCCTTTGATAAAAGTGGTGATTCTGGGAACTACAGTGGACGAAACGACCATCTATATGGACCAAGTAAGTACAAAATCTCTTATCTTGCAATTTAAATCTTTACTTTTGTTTTGGGTTCCATGTTTTAGGGGGGCGTCGACCTTCAAAAGGTCAGCCCTAGGTTCACGTGGACTGTCTTAGGACAGACCGTGTGTACATTCGGGTAGAGTAAACATTACACGTGTGTACACGCGACTGTCAGCATTACAGCCTGCGTGGACCCCCTTATAGAATGAAAAAAGTTTAAAAAACAAGGGTTAACCCTCATGAACCTTGGTGTCTTGCAGGATGTATGTTCATTGGAGAGAAAGAGAGGATGAGGAGGTTAATGAGTTGGTCAGGGAAGACCCCATTGTTGTGGTTGCCTTGATGCAATGTGGGTTACTCAAGTTCTTCTTATGTCCTTTTATGCAGGCACAACCTAGGCTACTGAATGCCTTGGTTGATTATTGGCATCTGGATGCAGAGGCGTTTACGTTAGAGGGGTAGTCATTGGTGCCCGCGACAGAGGATGTATATTTTTTGACTAGCCTCTCCAGGAGAGGGGAACTAGTCAACTTCCAGACATTTCCTTCAGGGCCGCATAACATAGAAGAATTGATAGGACTTTACTGTGAGGCTGGTACAGACCGCTCGAGCTCACAGGTTCCCATAAGCAAGATTACTGACTTATCACTGCATGTGATTGTGTTTCTTATTGGGCGGATTACTTGTTCTATGGATCTACATCCGGCGTCCCGTGTGTTGATTAAGGTTGGTTGTCATTGATGTCAACCCTTGAAGAAAGACCCAT
>JASDQU010251691.1:842-17269 GCA_032191745.1 Picea mariana
ATTAGGCATTGTCGCACCATGTGTATAGTGCAGCCTACGATGACCTTCTTTAATAAGGTTTTTGAGAAGAGAAATCTAGTCACCTTCCTCATGGAGAAAGATTCTTTTTGGGAACATGAACACATGTTTGTCAATAGATCACTAGGGTGACCAAAATAATGTGTAACATTTTGTTATTCAATAAAAGATAAAATCTCTTCAATCAATTAGAAGGTGTATATATTTTATATTTAGTTTTTTGTATATTAGGATAATTATAGGTAACTAGACCTAAACCAGTCGGAATCGACATTTAAAACATATTAGGGTCTAATTGGGATCCTGACCGGGAAAATTCTTGAATGTTGAACATGGTCATATTTAACTATCAACACAACTGAGGGAAGATATTTTTTTCACATAACACTTCCAAGAGAAATGATACTATGTGGAACACACTAGGGTCACCAAATTTTGGGGAATATGCTTGAGAAATATTCATACTAAGCTATTTAGAAATTACACCTCCCTAATTAAATTTCCTACCTCACATTGCCACATATTATGAAAAAGGTAACAAGGATTATAAGAACTAAGAGAATTCCCTTTCCACATACAACCTACACAAGAGGATCATAACATAGATATATGGTTCCCTGAAACCAAAGATGGCATACCTATTGGTGGAACACTTGATGAATTTATTATATTCCTTCCACCAGTTATTCAATACCTTACTAGTGCCATAATCTTCATAAAATGAAATCACAAAATTCTTGGTAAGGGACTCATTGAGGTCTATAATTTTGTAATAGATAGTTATTTCCTAGGGGAGGAAAGAGCCTATACATTCTCCCTTGTGATTCACAATTTTACAATCATGGGCCTTAGGATGATTGATGACCCACTTCATCAATTCTACACAAGGAACGATAGGTTTCGTCACAGTGAAAGAGTGTAACAAGGAATTCTTTATTGCAAAAATAAATAAATCATCTACTTCCCTAAGTTGCAATTCATTATTCGGGGATGATTCAAGGTAATATCCATTGTTAAATTCTATAAAAATATCATTCCAAGAAGGGATTGACCCTGTGTGGAAGTTCCTCCTTTTCATGTCTCGGTGTCCCAAAACAACTATACTAGGTTAGAGATCTTATTTAGGGGTAAACTAATGAGGAGTTCGCCTCATTTGGACATCAAAGTTTCTTCCATTCATGCAGGCACAAAACTAGAACCAACTTTAGTATCACCAGACCATTTTCTTGGTCTATTTGTTGTCCTCTATATGGGAGATTTATTGGGAGGCATCATGTATGCAAGAAACCTCTCATGGTAATAAAATATCACAATAACATTCCCAAAACTAGATATTTCACAACATAGCATACATTTTACCAAGCAACATAGATACTCATTGGAGCRAATCTTTCCTTACAAAACTCATTTAATATGTAATTATTGGTTGGATGTTGTCTTTCAATACCATAATTAAAATACGTGTTGAGGATTCAATTCATTAGCAGACAATATGAACAAGAAAATACGCTCAATTGATAACAAACTAAACCAAGGAAATAATGTAGTGAATTTTGAGGAAAATGCAATTTAAGAACTAAATCTCGAAACCATGGAAAGATATCTTACAAACTACTTGTGTTTAATACAATGGAAGTGCATCCTAGTGGCCTTTGATGAATAACTTGGTTTTTGGAGGTGACTATCGATGGATTTTCAAGGTTGTTTAGCTTGAAGCACAATGGTTTGCTTGGGTTTAGGTGCCATAAAAATTCACTCACATTTCAAATACAACATTGATTTGGTTGTAATCCCCCACATCTGTACAAAGGTGACATGAAATGTGTGTGTGCATGAGAAACATTGATGCAGGAGCATCGCTCACTCATCAAGCGAGCCAGCACATTGAGAGGAAACAGCTGGACAGCGCCAGCACACATTTTGAAATACTTGGAAGTTGTTTCRCCGCTCTTTAATGAAGTCATTTATAAAGAAGCGCACTTGTATTGTAAAGGGGACCTTGAGCCTTTAAGCTCTCGTCCTTAGTAGATAGGAAGACATTTAATAGATTTAWTGCAGGTARATAGATGTTTAAKTCTAGATTAGACAGTTTCAGTTTTCGAGAGGGAAAAYRGATATAGAMACCCTCYTTTGTACATTGTAACATTATTYAGAATTCATTCATTCAGGAGCAAGAAGAGAGAGCAAGCAGAGAATTCRTGAAGAACACCCATGTACAKATGTTTTTGARTTAATAGAAGGGAKTCYTTGATTCAATTTCATGGYTRGGGTTGTTTTCTCTGTGYGTGATGTTTATGTGCTCAGRAATGTTTGCTTTCTGGTCATGCATTTGCTTTGAATATACTGTGCATGTGATTTCAGAGTTTGAACTGGAGTTTGAGAGAGAAGAGAATAAGTTTCAATTGTTTCTCTATCTGAGCCAGGAGATTCCTGCATAGAGTGCATTGATGAGGCTCGACGGTTAAACCCTTATTCTCGTTCACCCTGAAGTTGGTGTGGACTAGTAGAGCCGTGCAGGAGAAGTGCAGGCTGAACTTGAAGTCTCAGGGGCTAGTCTGAGCAAAAGAAGGAAGAGACTACTGTTGCCGGAGGTACATAGAGTCTGAAAGACTCAACACTCAGGGAGCTATTGAAAGTCGAGCACAAAGAGTGCGTGCAAGTTTTCTTTGAAGGAATCAAAGTTGGCAAGCTCAGGAGGGATAGTTCCTTCATGATACCGCGGAGGAGGATCAAGGAGGCAGTTCAAAGGAGGTTCGAGCAGAAGGATGTCAGAGTGGGAGAAATCCTTGAGGGGGAGGAATCGATGTCCAGGAATTCGCAAGGGAGATTTGTGAAGTCCCGACAGCCGCCAGATCTTGGAGAAGTTGCGCAGGATTTATGCCTTAGGCACAGGAAGGAGCCAAGAACCATCGGGAATTGGCTCATCGGGTTTTGCGGAGGTAAGAGTTTCATACTTGTTGAAATCGTGACTAGCGATTTCCCGACGCAGTTGGAGCCATTGATCGCTACAGGGACAGGTGGCACGAGATCCCAGGAAGTCAGGATTCGACATTCAGGATTTTCTAGTGTAAAGAAATTGCGACCTTTGAAATCGCGATCACGCGAGTCTCGATAGAATGGAAAGAGAAGGTGACGTGGCAAGGAGATATTGCACGTGCGTATCGAAGTTTGGGGTTTAGGGATTTGTGGTGCTAGTAAATCACAACATCGTGTATGCCGATTTCCCGAAAGGGAAATCCATGACAGGAACGGAAAGTGGTTGCATTGAGACCCATCAGGTTTCAGGGTTTTGAACAGCACAAGAAATGTGCCCACAAGGTTCGCAATAACGCGGAAGCCGATTTCCCGATAAGATGAAGGGGAGATCGCAAGGGGAAAAGAGTTATGTGGGTATTGATAACTCCCGACAGGGGGTTGAAGAGTAATTTTACTCTTCGGGCCAGAGTGGAAGAAGGTCCTGGTGGAAGTGGGGCGCGTGGGTGGTGCGTGCTGCATCAAGTGGTATCAGAGCGAGAAAATCTCTTTGTTTTCTGTAGTAGAGGAGAAGAGGAAATTTTACCATTCCGCCGAGAAGAGGTAGACAATCACCCAATCCAGAGGGGGAAAGGGAATTGTCCAGGGAAAGAGAAATGTCCAGAGAAAGGAGTAGCCAAGGACAGAATGTAGAAATGGAGAGAGAAATACGAAATCTTCGTGCCAGAATGGAAGATATGGAAGCATCTCAAAGACACGGAGTTGGTGCAGAGGATATTAGTGATTCCGAGGTTGAAGAGGAAGTTGGACATGAAGAAGAGGTCACAGCAGGAGATGCGTCAACCGAGTGGTTGATCAAAGCCATTTCCAGGATGAGTTCAAAGACAAAAATGGACATTCCAGTCTACAAAGGAAGTCTGGATGCAGAAGAGATATTGGATTGGATTCGAGCTCTTGACACCTACTTCGATTATGAGAACATCAAAGAGGATAAGAAGGTAAGGCATGCTGTTACCAAGATGAAGGGACATGCAGCATTGTGGTGGGACGAGCTACAAGAAGATAGACATTCCAAAGGCAAGCAGAAGATCAAAAGCTGGGATAGAATGATTACTAAGATGAAAGAAAAATTCATCCCAAGGGATTATCAGATCACTCTGTTAAGGCAAATGCAGAACCTGAGGCAGAAGTTGATGATGGTGAAGGAGTACACTGAGGAATTTTATAAGCTCAATATTCGAGTAGGTCATCGAGAGAGCGATGATGAGAAGGTAGTCAGATATCTGAATGGTCTGAGATATGACATTCAGGATGAATTAAGCATGGCGACCATCAGAACGATTGAGGATGCTTACCAGATGGCTCTAAAGGCCGAGGAGAAGCTAATCCATAAGTAAGAACAGTGAGGGCGAGGCAGAAGTCAGCCCAGAGCCAAGGCAGTTGCCTAGGAAAAATTTTAGAAGCCCAAGGAGGAATGGAAGAAACCTCAGGGTAAGATTGAGAGAGGTGGAACCTCATAGCAAAGACAACAATATGTTGAGCCAAGGAGACAACATACAGAGCAGGGTGGCGGGTATGCTGATGCAAACACTTTTCCTCGTACCAAAGGAAGAGGAAGAGGCCAAGGTGGAGTCATCACATGCTACACATGTGGAAAGGATGGACATAAAGCCGTTGACTGTCCAGAAAGGAAAATGGACAGAGGAGAAGCTCACATCACTGAGGCGCAGAGGCGTGATGTTGAGAATGAAGACACCGGAAGTGGGAGGTGGAAGAAATAGCTCAGAGGAGCCGACTGTTCAGGACCACATGAAAGACCAAGGGCTAGAAATGCAAGGTTATTGTGGACAGCAAAAGCACTGACAATCTCGTTTCGATCGAGATGGTGGAGAAATTAGAGCTGGATACGACTGATCACCCGAGTCCATACAAAGTATCATGGCTGCAAAAAGGACATTAGGTGAGTGTCACTAAACAATGTATAGTTGATTTCAAAATGGGTGAATATAAGGATGAGGTCCTATGTGATGTCATTCCCATGGATGTCTGTCATGTATTGCTGGGGAGACCATGGCAATATGACCGAAATGTGATTCATGACAGGAGAATGAACACATACACTTTGGAGAAGGATGGGAGGACACACAGATTCCTTCCGAAAAAGGATGAGGAGGTGAATCCAGAAGTAAGTAACACCATACTTCTCATGAGTGGGAAGGAGCTTCTCATAGAGATGGAAAGGAAGGAAGATCCACAATTCTTTGTGGTCAGGAAACCGAGAATTGTCCTGACTAGTAGAAGAGTGGATGATCTGCCAGATGAGATTCAGGAACTAATGGGAGAGTTTGTTGATATCATCATGGACGAATTACCTCATTCATTGCCACCGGTGAGGAGTGTGAGTCATCACATCGATCTCATACCCAGAGCTAGTTTTCCAAATAAGGATGCATACAGACTGATGCCACAAGAGAATGAGGAAGTCAAGAGGCAGGTATAGGAGATGCTAGATAAAGGACTGGTCAGGGAGAGCTTGAGTCTGTGTGTTGTTCCAACAGTGCTTAGTCCAAAGAAAGATGGAGGTTGGAGAATGTGTACTGACTCAAGAGCGATAAACAAAATCACCATCAGGTACAAATTTCCACTGCCAAGAATGGATGATCTGATGGATTGCCTGAGTGGGGAAAATTACTTTTCAAAAATTGATCTGAAGAGCAGATATCACCAGATTCGCATGAGGGAAGGTGATGAATGGAAGACAACATTCAAGACAAACGAAGGTTTGTACGAATGGTTGGTCATGCGATTTGGTTTGACAAATGCACCAAGCACATTCATGAGGATGATGAATGAAGTCCTAAGGGAATTCATTGGGAAATTTGTAGTCGTATATCTGGATGATATATTGATATTCAGTAAGACGAAGGCTAAACATTTGAAACATTTGGCCATTGTGATGAGAAAGTTACAGCAGGAGAAGCTGTTGATCAACATGAAGAAATCTTCATTTATGAAGACAGAGCTCATTTACTTGGGTTTTGTTATTTTTGTGAATGAATTGAAGATGGATTCGAGTAAGGTGGAAGTGATCAAGAATTGGCCATCACCGAGAAATGTTTTTGAGGTGAGAAGTTTCTATGGTTTGGCTAGTTTCTACTGAAAGTTCATTAAGAATTTCAGTGGAATTAGCACCGCAATGATGGACACAGTGAAGAAGCGACATAAATCTTTTCATTGGACAGCAGAGGCTGAGAAGAGCTTAAATCTGTTGAAGCGGAAGATCACAGAACGCCCAGTGTTGGTGTTACCGGATTTCCAGAAGACATTTCAGGTGAAATGTGACGCAAGTGGATATGCCATAGGAGCGGTCTTGAGTCAGGAGGACAGACCAGTTGTATATTTCAGTGAGAAGCTTAATGAAGCAAAGCTGAAGTACTCAACGTATGATAAGGAATTTTATGCTATCATACAGGCATTGAATAAGTGGAGGCATTACTTGATACCCAAGGAATTTGTATTGTATAGTGATAACCATGCATTACAGTTTGTAAGTCAACAAGAAAAGTTGAATCAAAAACATGCAAAATGGGTAGAGTATATGCAGAATTTCACGTTTGTAACTAAACACATTTCAGGGACTGCTAACAAAGTGGTTGATGCTTTGAGCAGGAAGTGTTTATTGCTGCAAGATTTTTGAGTCAAAACATTGGGTTTTGAAAATATTAAAGACATGTATGCAGGTGATGCAGATTTTGCAGAGGCATACGAGGCAGCTGAGAATCCAGTTCTTAGAGATAGAAGCCCATGGATAGACTACATGATACAGGAGGGATTGCTCTTCAAAGGCAATCAGTTATGCATTCCAAATTGCTCCATGAGGGAGAATTTGTTAAAGGAAAAGCACAGTGGCGGATTAGCAGGTCACTTTGGTCATGAAAAAACATTCGCAAAGCTGAGCGAAGCATATTTTTGGCCAGGCATGCAAGCAGATGTCAAGAGGTTTGTTGACAGATGCAGGATTTGTCAACATTCAAAAGGGAGAAAGTAGAATGCAGGTTTTTATCAGCCATTGCCCATACCCGAGAGGCCATGGGAGGCGATAAGCATGGATTTTGTATTGGGTTTGCCGAGGACACAGAGAGGGGTTGATTCCATCTTTGTGGTGGTGGAAAGGTTTTCGAAGATGGAACATTTTATTTCGTGTCAGAAGACCAGCGATGCGACCCACATCGTAAACTTGTTTTTCAAAGAAATTGTTAGACTTCATGGATTGCCGAGAAGCATAGTCTCGGACAGGGACACCAAATTCATAGGTTGTTTTTGGAGGACACCATGGAAAAAGATAGGGACTAATTTGGATTTTAGTTCAGCTTATCATCCGCAGACAGATGGACAGACCGAGGTGGTCAATAGAAGTTTGGGAGATTTGTTGAGAAGCTTGGTGACAGAGCACCATAGCAGCTGGGACAACATATTGCTGCAAGCAGAATTCACATACAACGATTCGATGAATTGGAGTACAGGAAAAAGTCCATTTCATATTGTGTGTGGGACACAACCAAGGGGAGTTTCTGAACTCAGGGACTCAGAACAGGCTATGACTAGCAGTGCTAGCACAGAAGAATTCGCTGAAGCGATGAGAGAACTTCACGGCAAGGTGAAGCAGCGACTGCAAGATTCAAATCAGGAGTACAAGCACAGAGCATATCAGCATCAGAGACAACTTCAATTTGAAGTTGGTGATTTGGTTCTGGCACACCTGAGAAAGGAAAGGTTCCCAAGGGGAACATACAATAAGCTGAAGATGAAGAAAATTGGGCCATGCAAAGTCCTGAAGAAATTTGGAGAGAACGCTTATGAAATTGAGTTGCCGGATGGCATCGGGATATCTCCGATATTTAATGTTGCGGATTTATATCCATACAAGGCTGGAGAAACATAGACTGGAACTAAGGAACCATCGATCCAGTGGCAGAAGCAATTACCAGTTGCAGAGAAGCCGCAGATGGAGTGCATACTGGACAAGAGAGTGGGAAAGAAGACCAAGAAAAAACAGTACTTCGAGTACCTGGTGAAATGGAAGAATCACCTAGTCGAAGATGCTAGCTGGGAAAATGAAGTCGTGATACAGAAGCATGGACAGACCATGCAGGAGCTCATGGACAAGAGCCCATGAAAATTTTGATCCGAGGAGTATGATGCAGGAGCATCGCTCACTCATCAAGCGAGCCAACAGATTGAGAGGAAACAGCTGGACAGCGCCATCACACATTTTGAAATACTTGGAAGTTGTTGCGCCGCTCTTTAATGAAGTCATTTATAAAGAAGCGCACTTGTATTGTAAAGGGGACCTTGAGCCTTTAAGCTCTCGTCCTTAGTAGATAGGAAGACATTTAATAGATTTAATGCAGGTAAATAGATGTTTAAGTCTAGATTAGACAGTTTCAGTTTTCGAGAGGGAAAACGGATATAGACACCCTCTTTTGTACATTGTAACATTATTCAGAATTCATTCATTCAGGAGCAAGAAGAGAGAGCAAGCAGAGAATTCATGAAGAACACCCATGTACAGATGTTTTTGAATTAATAGAAGGGAGTCCTTGATTCAATTTCATGGTTGGGGTTGTTTTCTCTGTGCGTGATGTTTATGTGCTCAGAAATGTTTGCTTTCTGGTCATGCATTTGCTTTGAATATACTGTGCATGTGATTTCAGAGTTTGAACTGGAGTTTGAGAGAGAAGAGAATAAGTTTCAACTGTTTCTCTGTCTGATCCAGGAGATTCCTGCATAGAGTGCAGTTGAATTCATCCGCATAGAGTGCGTTGATGAGGCTCGATGGTTAAACCCTTATTCTCGTTCACCCTGAAGTTGGTGTGGACTGGTAGAGCCGTGCAAGAGAAGTGCAGGATGAACTTGAAGTCTCAGGGGCTAGTCTGAGCAAAAGAAGGTAGAGACTACTGTTGCCGGAGGTACATAGAGTCTGAAAGACTCAACACTCAGGGAGCTGTTGAAAGTCGAGAACGAAGAGTGCGTGTGATTTTTCCTTGAAGGAATCAGAGTTGGCAAGCTCAGGAGGGATAGTTCCTTCGTGATACCGCGGAGGAGGATCAAGGACGCGGTTCAAATGAGGTTCGAGCAGAAGGAGGTCAGAGCGGGAGAAATCCTTGAGGAGGAGGAATAGAGGGCCAGGAATTCGCAAGGGAGATTTGTGAAGTCCCGACAACCGCCATATCTTGGAGAAGTTGCGCAGGATTTACGCCTTAGGCGCAGGAAGGAGCCAAGAACCATCGGGAATTGGCTCATCGGGTTTTACGGAGGTAAGAGTTTCATACTTGTTGAAATCACGACTAGCAATTTCCCTACGCAGTTGGAGCCGTTGATCGCTATGGGGACAGGTGGCACAAGATCCCGGGAAGTCGGGATTCGACATTCGATATTTTCCAGTGTAAAGAAATTGCGACCTTTGAAATCGCGATCACACGAGTCCCGATAGAATGGAAAGAGAAGGTGACGTGGCAAGGAGATATTGCACATGGGTATCGGAGTTCAAGGTTCGGGGATTTTTGGTGCTAGTAAATCACAACATCGTGTATGCCGATTTCCCGATAGGGAAATCCCCGACAGGAACAGAAAGTGGTTGCATTGAGGCCCATCGAGTTTCGGGGTTTTGGACAGCACGAGAAATGTGCCCACAAGGTTCGCAATAATGCGAAAGTTGATTTCCCGATAAGATGAAGGGGAGATCGCAAGGGGAAAAGAGTTCTGTGGGTATTGATAACTCCCGACAGGGGGTTGAAGAGTAATTTTACTCTTCGGGCCAGAGTGGAAGAAGGTCCTGGTGGAAGCGGGGTGCGCGGGTGGCGTGTGCTGCATCAAACATGGAGGACCAATGTGGCATTCTGATGGGACATGTCGATACCTTATTTGAGAAGTCATCTACTGATTTGTTGAGGGATTGAATTTAGTTGTAAAGTGGAGCAAAATATAGGACCAACAATCCGATGAACCATATTAAATCTTCCCTTATGATTGGATGGTCAACATTACATGAGAAGGAGTCCATCAGAAATTGACAGTAAGTGAAGATGACTTGGATGATCAATGTGGCGCTAAGTAGACACATGTTGACATTTCATTGGTGATAAATGAGGTAACTTGTCAATTGTTACACCCAATCATGAGGAGAGAACAAACCCTTAGATCATAAAGTTTGTGGTTTGTATGTGCTTATTTGTTTGATTGAACAACTTGTAGCACCTGAGGTAGATCAAATATCAACCATCGGACGTGGGAAGTGATTGTGCTAGATGATATACTTGTTTGATTTGGTTGATGGTCAATGAATCCATCTACATCAGCTAATCAACATGAGAACCCTATAACAAGATAAACCAATGTTTAAAACTCATGATGACCAATGAGAACGAGACTCAAGGCATGATGTGGCTCTCTCATACCCTAGTATGGATGATGATGTGGAAATTCCACCTGGCATATGACATGGACAAAAAAAATTGTAAATTCCTACGAGGGAAGCATATAAAAGATGACATGGACTTGGTATGACCAACATGTGGCATCTTACATGGCACTCTAAAAATTCACAAAATTTCACTTCCCTTGTTGATCATGGATGGTTGATATTGAACGATTTTTTTAATCAGATAGTGGGTATTTATTGATCCCAAAATATTCATGCTTAAGTTGATTGAAAATTTTTACTTATGGAGCTCTACCCTTCACCCAAAAGTCGCATTAGGAGACATGGGGAAACATTTTGCATGTGTTGGAATTGTTAGCATATTTGTTTTTTGGTGTAGGGTTAAAGGTTTTTTCTGAGTTTTCATGGTCATGCCTTGGTCTTAGATAGACCAAGGAATTCCTAAATGAGTCACAATGAGTGTGTTCTTTTTCATGAGTTGATTTAAAAGCCTTGGGTCATTGATCAAATAAAGGGAAATATGCATGTCAAAGGAGTGTTAAGTCATAGGTCTGAGTAAAAMAAAWTTGTGTCTATTTCATAATACACCATCATGAAAAACAAGGAATCAAAGGGCTATAAGAGTCCATCATGTTGAAATATTTGTAAAGGTCCTTGTTTTCCTAGTTTGAAATCATCTCACAAAATGGGAAATTATGTGTCAAAGTCAATTCATAGTTTAGGGATGAAATTCATGTCAAATGTATCATTGTTCATCATCACATCTGATGAGGTCAGAAAAGGGAAAATGATCATGTCTCATTTCATTTGTACCATTGGAAAACTCAAAACATGTGCGCGATTCTCAAATTCACTGCACAAGTTACTTGAATTGGATTGGGAAGTCTTATCATCTATAAATGGGTCCTTTCCTTTTCAATTCCACTCCTTATCCACTCGTGCATGCATATTTTCCACCTTTCTGTCCATTTTCATGCACCCTCGACCTATGCATAAGCCATGACCTCTCGAGCAAGCTTGAAAATACTCTTCTATGAAAACAGTTCCCTCACTACACAAATCTTGTGCAGACCCCCCTCACTACGCAAACTCTATGTAGTATTCCTCTCTACTCAAAKATTGTTGCTGTGATTTTTTCTATGAATTCCTTGTTCTTTGTATTATTGTGTAAAAARTATTGAATTATGTTGTTTATCCTATCCTATCACCCGAATAGTTTACCCCTCATACAATGAAATCTTGTTACACTTATTTCAAGAAAAAACCCYAKCCCTACTAAACTGTTGTGCAAGATTGCCTACCGAGTTTCGAAGACCCATCTTCTTTTAACAATTTTGAAAGTTTACCTTGCAAAGAAAAAATCACAGAGCCATGAAAACGTAGGAAAATAAGAAGTACAAGGGAAGAAATGTGTTKAGGTATGAACCATAAGATTTGAATTTGGTAAACTCRGACCCTGCCTACAGAGTGTCTTTTGAGCAGGCTGGGTATATGATATTTTGTGAAAGAATCCAAGGGTATAATGTGCAACTGACAAAGGAGTTTTCCMTGAACTTTAATGGTGTCAAGAAAACCATTTCAGAGGTCAYCTTTCTAGTATATAGGATACCATAGCAGCTACAAAAAAGATTCCAATACAGGGAGAGAAATGGTTTAAAGGTATGCCTCTAGAGCCTATGTTTTATATTGATTTCCTCAAGCCTAATTATAGAAAGCAGAAGATTGGTGCTACTATCCCCAGGGAGTATGTTTTGGAACCCTATGAGAAGTTGTTGAGATTAATCCAAAGGTATTTCACTTGTGAGGGTAGGTTTGACAGGGTGTACCAATACCATATAAGACTCCTCATGCATTTCACAGGAAAAATCCCCCTTAAATTACCTTTTTACCTGTATAGAAGCTTAAGAAAAATGGCAGATAAATTCCAAACCAAGGTTGACCAACTTAAGAGTAGCATGTTCCACTTCTCTTTGGTAAATATGTTAGTGGTTTAGGAGCTAAGAAAATTGAACAGGGACTGGGATTCCTTCTCGACATCAACAAACATTCCTCTGGATCCCAAAGGAGATACCCCCTTGTCTGCTAAAAGACTGGATTCTAATAGCTTAGGAGGAAAAGGAGGAAGTTCTACTAAAAAGGGAAAGGGAAAAGAGATTGAGGGCCCATCACCAAGACAACTAGTTCTGAAGAGAGGTAGGAGGCTACAATTCACTGATGATCCAAAAGAGACATAGGAACCGAGTAGACCAATCAAAAGGTTAGTTGTTAGAAGAATTTCCACACCCACAGTACATACATATTTTGTTGAAGTTGCAACTCAGGATATGGATGAAGAATAGGTGAAGTCATGGGAGAAATATTCATAGGCCGGAGAGATGGATAAATAACTCAGAGAATCTCAACATGTCATAGCTCAGTTCTACCACAAGAGCAGAGAATTGAAAAGGAAGTTGGAAGAGAAGGCTCTTGAGGCACATACACCACATATTAAGGCAAAGTCTAGAAATGAAATATCAAAGGAGAAGGAAGTTTTTCAAAGTCCCAAGACTACAGTTTCATCCAAACCTTTATCTCCTATAACAAGGACCCCAATCAAGAAAAATAGTGCATATGTGCAGGGCCATCTTGCAGTAATTGAAAAACCCCATACATCACCTAGAGAGGGTGAGAAAACTGTGAAGTGGATAAATAAACAATTAAGGGAGGCCCAAGACCTAATTATCCATATTAGGGAAGAGAAAAATTCATTAGAATAGAGGATACAAAGGAATTTCCAAGAATATGGACCAACCATCACAAATGCTTGTGAAGCACTTTCAATTGCCCAATTAAAATTCAATAAAAGTGCACGTTTATCCAAGCAAATTTGAAACTTAAAGAGGAAGAATATGTCACTAAGAAAAAAAACAATTCCTTAAGGTTACAAATGATATTTGATGGAGAAGGTAAAGATAGACTGAACCTTCTTGTTGAGATTGCAGAGATACGAGTGAAGAAGCCTTACAATTTTGTCTTTTGGGGGTAAGAGGTCATCTCAAGTTTTGATTATGTCATATAATTTATGATCATTATGGGATCTTGCATTGAGGAATTACAAAGGAAATAATGACGGAGAATGGTTTTTATAGAAGGGTGTCAGCATAAATCATTTCCTAAGCATAGCTGCAGTTTTTGGACTGGTAAAGTGTCATACACAACACTTGCATAGCGAGCTCTCGCTACGCAAATTTTGTAAGAACACATGATTCAAAAGGAAAACATGAGGTGATTGGTATACAATATTTGAGGTAAACTCAAGTATCTAGTGAGTTGTTTCCACCAAGATCTGCATGGGTTTCAAAAAAATGAAGTGAGCTACGCAAATGCTATAGGTAGCACTTTCACAACAATAGCTTCAGTTTGCTATGCAAAGGTGGCAGAGTTTCTCAAGAACACATGGGATGCCTCAGAGTGGTTTTCATATGTAATTGGTGATTCATCGCAACAACATATTCAAATTTTACTCAATATCTATGATTGTAAAAGATATTTTGTTTTACATTTATGACAGTCAAAATCGGATTTACTAATTTTAGTAAAATTGTTTAGGAGTTGTTCTCCTTCAATGTAACCAAATCCATGATTATAGGTGGCAGTAGTTTGACTCCTAGTAGCCTAGTGTGGCAATAAGCTCTTATATATTTGATCACTTTTGATGTAAAAAGGGGTTGGCATAAGCAAGGACATTTTTCTTGATATTGTAAAAATATTTTGAATCTGAATGAAATACAAATGCAAAAGTCTGGAACTTTTCAAGACAAATATTCTAATGGTGGTGGCCTAAAGTTTGTGCTCTATTATTTATATGTACATCTTATTTTGTTATTCTTCATTTTCTTTACATATGTTTAAATTGAATATTAAAGGGTCAAAAATTCATCTTAATGGTGCTTTAGATTCAAACGATTTAAACTTTGCGTTCCATTCTTAACTTATACGAATTCATCTTTCATGGTTCTTTGATTTTGTTATTTGTTTCATTCTTCTTTCATTTTACACAACAAATTTAAAACTAAAATTGCATCACCTACCTAGCCTTTGTTCCTTTGAAGATTTCCACCTAATAGCCATTGTTTTCAGTCATTTTCAAGGGTTGACTCCATTTCCCAAGAGATCCTTCTCCTTCTTTCCAACAACACTCTATAAAAATCTCTTCAATCATCAAAACCTAGCCATCAATGTAGAAAGAAAACCTATCTATTAGAGACTAAGTGACAAGAGAGATCCCTCTATGAATTGAATAGGATAGTGTCTGGTTCTAAAGTGGTTTTTTGGTTACCTTTGTAAGTTGTTTCTTCAACCAAACAATTTACTTAGTGTTAAAATCATTTTTTCCCTGGGAAAGAATGACTAAACTTTCAGATTTGTTTCCTAAGGGTAACAAAGAATCAGAAATTTCATTGGATGAAAACAATTTGTCTTGGCGACTTCATTTTATAAGATCATTACCAAAAAATTAAATTTATTAAGAAATCTTGGCTCCAAAGAAGGTCTACACTAAGAGAAACCCAGATCCAGAACCTATAGATTTTGTGTTTGATCTTGAGAAACTCTTACATAAAAGAAAAGAAAGGATATTTGACTCAGGTACTTTTCTGGACATAAATTTATCATTTCCTAAGAATAGAGTGATAAGCATTGATAACCTTGATTTCAACATAAAATTTGAACAAACTTTGTTTAGATCTAAATCAGAGTCTAACTTGAAAGAAGTTTTGTTTGATGAGAAAAAATTCCAATCTCTGATTCTACCATCTCCATTCAAACTATTGTCATTCTCAGTTTGATTGTTCATCTAGTCCAAAATCCTCCTAGAGCCATGGCAACAATATTTGATCCCCTTGTTTTTCCTTCTCAATTTCATGATTTACCTCAAAATTATAATCAAATAATTAAGTCATATTATGCAGAAGAGAAGGTTTCATCTCAGAAACACTTAGATTGGTTTAATGATTTTGTTGAATTGGAGAAGGTAGATGATGAGGGTGTAAAAGTGAGACAGTTTGCACAAATTTTCTCGGGTTAAGTGAAAAAATGGATTAATCTCTTCCAACAACAAGTATCCTTGAATTTACAACATTTGTGTTGGAGAAATTTCTATTTTCGGCACACTAGTTCAGTGGGAGTTAACTGACTAGTTCTATTTTAGAATTTTTAATCTTAGACCATCACTATTATGCATGCATTCCTAATTATAGGATGTTATTGCTTATATGAGTGAATATCACTCACTCATTGATTAGATAATAATATGCATTGATTCTCATTCTTCATTGTATATCTCTCTTCCTTTTCTTGGTAATCTTTTTTTGTGTATGCTTTAGCTATATCTCTTGTGCAGGTTTCCATGAAACACCTACATGGTATCATAGCTATGTTGCTTGGACCAAGCCAGACAAGCTAAACAATAAGGAAAATCGGAGTTTCGACGAGCTAAATCCATGGTCGTACCTTTCAACAGTTATTTCTCCAAAAGTATTAATGTTTTGAGGAAAGGACCCACGTGGGAAGCAAATCAATCCATTCTTCAAGTGCGTTTTCAACCGTTTGGCGGGATTCCTCACCGTTTGGTCAGAAATTAATCTGGAAGATAGCCTCCTGAAACTGATACGAATATGTGGTCGTACTTTTCTATAATGATTGCTCCCAAAATATTATGTTTTTGCAGAAACGGCTCATGAAAGAAGTAAATCGACCCATTCTACAAGTGGGTTTTCAACCGTTTGGCGAGATTCCTCACGGTTTTCCCAAAAAGTAAGTTGGAAGAACATCTCTTGAAATTGATATGAATTTTCACTTAAAGTGCCCTTTCTGTCGTGATTTCTTAAATTTTCACTTGCAGATTGAGAGTAAATTTTTAGGGGTTCTTAGAAACAGTGGGAGAGATGGACAGGACAACTATTATATAGTCAAACTTGGTGGTAATCCTCACATCATACAATTATTTTGATTGGAA
>JASDQU010251692.1:6135-16266 GCA_032191745.1 Picea mariana
AAGCAGTCGTGACGATCGTGTTAGACGAATACCTTCCTTGCTAAGAGGGAGTTTTGAATTTTGAGTAGCTTCAAAAGATATTCTTATTGTATTCATATTGTATTACACCTAGACAAAACCCTAAAGAATAATATTATATTATTTGTTAAGTTGGCCCTATTGTGCCTTTGTAAAATTTGGCCCTATTGTGCCTTGAAAAAAGTCAATTGTAAATTAAAAGGGGTAAAGTGTACGGGTCTAACCTGACCTAATTATGGGTGGATCAATCTGTATTTACAAGATGCTAGGCGCCTCACTTGAAGAAAACACACACCAATCTCTCTCACACAAGAAAAGTGTGCAATTCTAAGGAGGGGACACAACTATAGAGGAAGGGTGTGGTTGTTAAGGGTTTTGGTTATCTGTTGGAGGAATATCTTGGTCTAGTGGTGCACTACCCTATTATGGTTAGGGTTTCTAGTTTATATTTTTTTTGGTGAGATCTCTCTTGAGAGATACATTGTACTTGTTGAATAATATATATTGAAGAACCTTTGTTGGGTTTTCTCCCCCGCGAGAGTTTCCCAAGATAAATATTGTGTATACTGTGGATCTATTTATTTTAGTGATCCTTATTCATGTAGTTATTGTTTTAATAGTCTAAAGTTAAAGAAGATTGAACACACTTAACTGCTTAAGATAAATTTTAGCAAGGGAGGGGGGGAGAGAGACAGTGATAGACAGATATATGGAGAGAATGAGAGAAAGGGAATGGGGAAGAGAGATATGGGCGGTGAGAGAGAGAGAGAAAAAGTGAGTGATTGAGAGAGATAGGGGTGGGAGGAAAAGAGAATGGGGGAAGAGATAAGGGGGGGGAGAGTTGGGGAGAGATATATGGAAATAGGGAAAGAGGTAGAGAGGGGAAGAGGGGGAAGGGAAAGAGGGAGGGGGAGATATAAAGTGAGTAATAAAGTGAGAAAGTGAGAGAGAGAGAGAGGTTGAAGAGATAAGGTAAGATAGAGGAAGGGATATAGAGAGGGTTAGAGTGAGAGAGGGGGAGATTGAGGGTGAGTGAAACTGTGAGAGAGAGATATAGAGGTTAGGATGGAGAGAAATAGGGATAGAGAAAGAGAGAGAGATGGGGAGAGAGGGGTAGAGTGAGATAGGGGGAGAGAGATAAGGGGAGTGACACTATGAGAGAGAGGTATAAGTTGTGTTGGCACAGGGGCAAACCCAGGGTTCAAAGCTACAACATCACACCAACAAAACCCTAACTACTGACCCTTTTGGCAACACCTGTGAAGAAGATGAATTCTCACCCAAGGTAGAGGCAGGGGTGGTTGCAAGACTCAGGTGTCTGCAACCTTAGCTGGGACACAGATATTTGATTATAATACTTAATAAAGCACTTATCACTACTAGTTCGTTATTATTTAACCAATGTCTACTTCGCAGATAAAATAGAGCATCACAACATTCACCCTGATCTAATGTATTTAAGCACTTAGCATAAAGAAATGGGTCAGATATGGCAGATTTAAGAACTAAGCACATTCACCTATATAAGATCTAACATCCAAATTCATCATAAACACAAAGCATAAACAAATCTATCTATCTATCTCTATCAAGCACTTAGCAAATAACACATGAATACATCAGAACATCTCAAAGAGAAGAATAACACAGTATTTACGTGGTTCACCCCCACCCTGGGGCTACATCCACCAACTCTTCTTCTTTATTAGCTTAAATCAGTTGTCTACATGCACAAAGCCACAAAAACCCTACTCTGCATAGGACAGGAGATCTGTGGAGCTTGCTAGATCCTCCTTCCTTGCGTTACAACATAAAGCCCTTCACAGTCTCTTACAATGACTTGCACTTAGATATGCAAGTCTCACATAGGATGCACGAAGCCTTACAATTCTTTGACACACAGATTCAACTCTTAACACTTAGCCAAATTGCACACTACTTCTTACATTGCCTAGCCTTCTATTTATACATGCAAAATAGGCCTAAACATGGGTAAGCCCATGGGCCGACATCCCATACCCATTACATATTCCCAAATCCCAAAAAGGACCCAAAAAGGGGTCGAGATCCTGTGATCTCTACTTCGTCTTGTGCTCCATCTTTGACAGGCTGTTGAAGTCCCAAAATAGGTCAACATGACCAAGAATCTCCCAAAACTTGGTCAAGGGCCAACATGCCCCCAACACTCACCTGTGACTTGTCCCGAGTCACTCTGGTCTGACTAGCTCTACTTCGAACGCCTCGAACTTGGCTCGAGCTGCTTTGACTTGTTGTTGTACTATGACATCCTGTTCATTGAACTCTTGGATAACTGCATCATTGATAGGTCCCTCTAGACACTATTCAGCTGTAGTGAAAACCTTCTCTAGATCTTATCCTTAGCCTTATACTTATGAAAACAATTGATAGGCCTTGTCTTGTATGGGTTGGAGTTTCTCAGTTACCTCCATAAATCTGCTTTGGATAGTATGAATTTCTTGCTGTGCAGTGCGTTGCTCTTGGGAGCGCTTCATTCTTTCCATAGCTGACAGGGACTTCAAATGCGCCTGTATCTTTTCAGCTTGATACTTCACCTCTTGGAGTTGCGACTCTAGTGCCTTCAGTTCCATGTTCTCCATTATTTGTTCATATGTATGGGCACTGCAACAGGTAATTTGCTTGCATTCTAGGGTAAGAGCCTTTAGCCTTTCAACTGTGCTCTGGGTGGCTGCTTCTCTTTGGTCTCTTACATATTGTGGGGTCTCAGGTACAATGCGTAGCTCCAGATATGTTATGCATTGTTGTAGCTTCTGGATGGCTTCTGCAAGCTGGTTCACTTGCTGTGCAACTCAGTCCTCTACCTTGATTTCTAAGACTGTCACAAAGTGAAGTGCTATGTTGACCGCTTCTTTTACCTCAAGTTTCTCTACGAGCAACTGTTCCTTTTCTTGTTGTAGTTGCACTTTTTCTTCATCAAAATTCACTTGGAGAGAAATATTTTCCTGTTCTGCAGCACTCTATTTCTCTATGAGTACTCCTTGTACTTATATCAAAGCCTGGGTGGCTTGCGCTATTTCTTCTTGTGCTCATCGAAGGCAAGCTTCAACTGTATCGGCTAAGTAGTGGAGTTGAGATGGCTCATCTCCCAATTCTGGTTCTCCGAGTGTAGTGGAGACTGCGCGGCTTGATTGTAGGGCCTATTGTACCCCTCGAAGTTCATTCTCAATTCAATCATACATCTCCTCTTGCTTTGCATCTTGTTTCTCTACTAGTTCTAGAGAAGCATCTTGCAGGGTTGCTATGAAGAAATCGAAGTCATTGGAGGTGAGAACAGTCTGCATCTTGGTCATGGTGGCCTTCAATTTCTTCCGGGAGGAAGGTTTCGGAGGTGAACCTTTCCTCTTTTTTAGGGTATCAACCTCATCTCCCTGATTCTATTCGACTTCTTTTTCATTCAAATCTTCACCATCACCTCCTCTCTCTAGTGATATAGAATCAGTCTTCACGAATGCGTTATTTATCTCTTGGAACTCTTCAGTCTTCTTTGTTCTGCTAGGTCCAGGGGTATCTTGCACTGTTTCTAGGATATCGATGTCAGATATCTCCACAGGGTCTATTGGAATAAGGAGGTTTGCCGACCAGTCCTTTGCGATCTCCTCCAAGTCCTCCTCCGCCATCTTGTAGTAGGACTGAATCTGTTGCTTCTGTTTGTCGATGCGCGCTATGATGTAAATAAAATGTAGATATGTGCTAAACTTCATCAAAGGTATGAACTAGTGTAGAGTGTTCGGAGTCATGCGAGGCTCGGATTGTATGGCTATCTTCAACTGATTGTAGTAGTTATGAAAAATAGCATTTGACAGCCATTGTTTATTCATGTCACTTGAGTACCACAGTGTATTGAACTTCGCAACCAGTGGTTCAAAAGGATCAATGTCTAGGAAGGTCATAGCTTTCGACATATCCTAGGCAATAAAATCTATAAGGATCAAGACCCACCTAAAATGAAATTCATATCCTTGATCCTTTGCTTCTCTATAGTCGAGTTCCAACTGGTTCACTAGGTACTTCACCCAGTTCATCTGAAGGCCTTCTGCGCCCTTCCCTACGATGTGGACTACAAAACCGGTGACTTGGGTGGGTCGGTTCTTTCGCACTAACTTCCCCATAATCAACTAATAGGAAAGGCGCACTGCACCACTTTGCATAGAATCTACCTTATAGTCTTGTGTGCCCTTCTCAACATCACCATAAGTGTCCTTGATATTCTGTAATAGAGTGCGATCCATGGTTTTTCCTGGGTAAAACTCATGTGGGTCGGGTCCTTGCATACTCAAGCCCATGATCCAATTGATCAACATTGGATCAACTGTTATACGATGGTTTAGCTACAAATATCCGCCATGGTAACAAGACAGTAGCAGCTTGACACATGCATTCACCTCCTGGTGTCGTCCGAAGTGAGGAATCTTCATGATGTTCAGCAGGGTGGACTGTGCGAGGTTCATAGTCCACGACTGGGGGATTATCTTCGAATTCTTCCCCTTAGTTCTGGTCAGGTACTTATACAGGGCGAGCATGTTATAGACTTTGCGGTCTCCAAGGTTGAAGTCGCTAAACTTCAACGCTGCAATCTTATCTTGGTCTACTCGAACTGCACGTATCCCCTTCGAGAGGTACACCGTAACCAAGGTGTATTCGAAATCCCTGGGCACACTGTCTTGATTTACTACACCGCTTAGAGGTGGAATATAGGCGAGTAATATACTCAGAATCAATTTGGCATTCACTAGATCATCCCTGTGCTTGGTTCACTTTTCATCAGATGGCCAGGATGGTCCGGCTCTGCCAGCAGTGGACAGAGAGGCTATAAGTCCTCTTGTCGAAGATGCTTATACACCTGTAGACATTGACATGACTCTCTCAGTCATGAGGTCGATCAGAAATTCTTCAATAATTTTCTCGACAGTGCTCAGCTCGTCCGACATACACACTCGAGGTTAACAATCTCGGTCTTAGAGGGTAAATTAGACGCTGCAAGAGGATAGAGGGAAATAGTGCAATGACCACGGTGTAAAATCAACAAGTCTGTGAGCTGAAATTCACGATTGGAAAAAAATTTCTTGGTGCATGGTGCGACAGGATAAATAGGTAACTCGACAATGGGTCGCTTGCAACAGGTATGAAGCCTTCATTAACTATGTTTTGTCCATTATGGCATGGTCCCAATGGTCGGATGGTGAACTGTCTGTCCATAAATGTCTTTCTACCCATTCGGAGCATTGGTTTAATGACTATAATGTCCCCAATGGCTATATTTCTTCGTCATGGTGAAGTGCCATGTGTCACTATTCTGATATCCCGACAAAGCTCCAATTTTGCAAATTTCCCTTTACGAAGTTTCCTCTAGAACCTTCTACAACTTGTCGATCTTAGCTCTCTTCTTACTTAGCTTTCTAGCCTTCTTCCCAGTGAGCTTCGTCTCGGTAGCCCTTTTTCCATTTTGATTCGTATCTTCTTTTGGCATAGGTACTTCGCGCTTTTGATATTCTTCCCTAAGATTCAAGGGTGATCCTTCTTATTTATATGGAATAGGTACTTCAATCTTATGTGGGTCTTCTAGTGTTCTTGCAACTTTGAAATCTAGGTCTTTGGTGTTAAATAGCTTTGATCTGTTCTTTTGTTCTTCAATCAAGCATGTGATCCTTCTAGTCATGAATTCTTTTAACTCTTGCTTCTTCTTCTCTAAAACTTCTTCTTCTTCTTGCCTCCTGGATTGATCTCCTTAAATCCAAGGTTTTCCTAGTAGCATGGTAAATGGGTCACTGTTCTCAATAAATCTAATAATCTCAAAATCTTCCTCTGTCGAAGTTCCATTGGCATTCATAGGTATCCAGGTGAGATTTCCACATAGGTTTATCAACTTTCCTCTGAATAGTCCTATTCCTCCTAAGGAAGAAATCATAACATGCCTCCCTATATATTCACAAGTTCTCTTTGTCATGATATTCACCTGTGTTTCCTTATCTAGAACACAGTCAATGTTGAAGTCTCCTATTCTTGCTTCAAGGCATTCTTTTTCTTTGAAGATCTTTGATAATCTGACATGTCAGTAGTCATTTAGGGTTTCTTTCATTTGTAGCAATACTTTCTCTTATTCTTTCTGGGATTCTATCATAATCTTAGTTTCTGGATTTGCCTTAGGGTTTTCTTGTCTCATGTTCATTTCTTCAAGCTTAGCAATCATTATAGGAAAATTCAATACTTCATGGTCCATAGCTTTACAAAAAATACAACTGGGTCTTCTCCCAGGGCATTCCTTAGCAATATGTCCCAGTTTTCTACAACTGTAACAGAGGGTTAATCCTCTCTTTCTTTTAAATGATCCCCAACCTTTCCTGTACTGTGCGTTAGGATCATGGTAGTTAACATTCAAACATTTCTCTCTAGGATCCCGCATACACTTATTAGTCCAAACATTCCTTCTATGCATAGGTATAATATATTTTTCACTTTTCTCATCAGATCTACTCATATCAAATCTTCTTTCATCTATTAATACCCTAGTTTCCAAGCCAGGATAGAATCTATCAAACATACCTAGATCCATACTGTTGAAACAAAAATTTATACTTATCTTACTTCTACAGAGCACAAAGCTTTCATATCTAGAACTTTTCAATATTCTTACCTTTATCATAGCACATAGCTTTCAGATCTTACCTCTTTTAATAAAAAAGTCTCACTTTTGCCTTTCTCAGAGCACAAATCTTTCAGATCTTACCTCTCTTCTTTAGATCAGATTTATTTTCCTTAGAACAGATATTTTCAAACTAATTAGAGTACTACGCACTAGAGCAAGAGATCTACGCACAAATATTTCACAATTTTAGGTCGGATCCTTGCACAAAGCTTCTTCTTCCTCAGTTCCCAGCAATCATAGTTTCAGGTCCCAACAACAGAACCATTTGTTGGCACAGGGTCATACCTAGGGTTCAACGCTACAACAACGTGCCAAAAAAACCCTAACTATCAGCCCTTTCGGCAACACCTGTGAAGCAGATGAAGTCTCACCCGAGGAGAGGTAGGGGTGGTTGCAGGACTCAGGTGTCTGCAATCTTAGCTAGTACACAGATCTATGATTATAATACTTAATAGAGAATTTATCAATGTCAATTTGTTATTATTTAACCAATGTCTACTTCACAGATAAAACAGAGCGTCATAGCATTCACCTTGATCTAATGTATTTAATCACTTAGCATAAAGAAATGGGTCAGATCTGGTAGATTTAAGCACTAAGCACATTCACCTATATCAGATCTAACATCTAGATTCATCATAAGCACAAAGCATAAACAGATCTATCTATCTATTTCTATCAAGTACTTAGCAAATAACACATGAATACATCAGAACATTGCACAGAGCAGAATAACATAGTATTTATGTGGTTCACCCCCACCCTGGGGCTACGTCCACGAACTCTTCTTCTTTGTTAGCTTCAATCAATCATCTACTTGCACAGAGCCACAAAAACCCTACTCCGCATAGGACAAGAGATCTGTGCAGCTCGCTAGATCCTCCTTCCTTGTGTTACAGCACAAATCCCTTCACAATCTCTTACAATGACTTGCACTTAGCTCTACAAGTCTCACACAGTATGCACGAAGCCTTACAATTGTTGATCACACAGATCCAACTCTTAGCACTTAGCCAACTTGCACAATACTTCTTACATTTCCCAACCTTCTATTTATACATAAAAAATAGGCCTAAACATGGGTAAACCCATGGGTCGACATCCCATACCCATTACATATTCCCAAATCCAAAAAAGGACCCAAAAAGGAGTTGAGATCCCGCGATCTCTGTTTTTTCTTGTGCTCTGTCTTCGACAAGCTGTCGAAGTCCAAAAATAGGTCAACATGACCAAGAATCTCCCAAAACTTGTTCAAGGGCCAACAGGTTGGTAGGGAGAGATAAAGAGAGAGTGAGGGGGATAGAGGGGTTTCTGTAGGGGAGAGAGAGAGAGAGAGGGAGAGAGAGAGAGAGAGAGAGAGAGAGAGAGTTATGATCCAACACATTAAAAATGATAAGAGTTAATGAATTACAGTCCAATTAGAGGGGGGAAACTCTTTTTATAATATATCCAATTGAGAATACAATATGACATGTGATAATTGATAGAATTAGGGAAATAAAATAACCAAGAAAATAGAATAACTAACAAAATTGAGAAGACAAGAAGATTGGAGGAAAAGTCACCAAGCCAAGTCAAATAATATGTACATCAATAGTACATTAATAATACATCTCAAAATAACGACCACACAACCATATCATAACTAAATGGTTGTTAATATCTAGTTAGGACTTAGGATTATTTCTAACAAACCCCCCATTTAATCTTAAGTCTGTACAAATGTATAAGCTCAACAAAAAAGAATAGTGAAAAAGATGATATCATATCCAAGTCTTCAATTTGTAACTCATGGTATGAAACCTCATGAGTTTCAGAGAAGATCTGCCTGAAAAGCTACCAAAAGTGGATGATGAAACCAAAATCTAGAAAACTCATTGTGTAACAAATGAGCTAGACAACCTATAGGCAGTCACTGAAGTGAACCCAAAACCGATGAGAGAAAATACTTATGAGAAGTGAATTGGATACATGTCCAACACATCCAAATCCCGAAAATGCCTGAAAATATTGAATGTGCCAAGAGCAAATGCAGAAGAAACAACTAACCTTTGCTAGATATGAATATCATCCCTATAACCATCAAGTGAACAAATAAGTTCACAAACTACTCTAAACAAATGACACACTAAAAAAAACTATTAATAATCCTGTTGACAAAAAAAAGTGTCAAAAGGCATACAAACCCTGTATCCATAAAATCCTATGTCCATAAAAAACATGTGTGTAGTAAACAATTTGAATCACTGGTACTATCACAAATCCAAATTATCAATCAAAATATCAAACTATCATCAAGGTGTCAAATTGTCAAACCACCATCAAATTCACAAGGTAACTGAAATCCATCGGATGCATCAAATTACCAAATGTGGCAAGTCATCCATCCATCCATCCAATATCTATCATAAACCTGAATCCATCATAAATTTCCAAGTGCTAAAATATCTTGAAGAAAATCCTTTGATGGTCAAACTGACCAATTAAATCCATCATCAAATATATAATCATCCTGAATAAATGCAATTGCAATCCTGAATCCATTATCCAATCACAATCCATCAAAAGATCGATGTCAACACCATCAATTATGTATCTTATATCCAAATTCATCATCCAAAAAACCTCATGTCTTGAAGCAATCCTCTATCATCCTGAATCCTGAATCCATAATCAATAATCATAAACTTCAATCTTGTAAGTTAGACTTCGAAACTTAAAATATGAAATATCAATATTATCCCCCCCATCGATTGAAAAGTGAGAAGTCTAGATAATGAGATATACTCTCCTTGAAAGTGGAAAAGGGTAATCAAACCGTCTTTGAACATAGTCTAAATACTCAATATTCAACTCAAAATAAAAGCGTCAAGCGGGCCATGATCATGCCCTATATCTTCCAATCCTGAAAAACATCCATGTCTGTTGACTATAGAAATATCTCCAATCAAGTATGGTTGTATGAATGTATAAACACATCGATAAGATCCCTTCAATAAATTGTCTTCCAAACTCCAATGCCAAGTCCCTAACCATTGAAAATTTACCTATTTCCGTTGAATTTTCTTGTTCTTATAACACCTTATTGAGAGGTGATTGGTCTTCCCTCAAAAACTACATGGGTGAAGATCATAACTCTTTAACTCATCATTGCCAAATCAGCGATAGTATTTACACTGTATGGGTTCATTATCCATCTGATCATCATGATCATCAACAATATCCTGTACTTGTTCCTTACCATTATCATCAAAAGAAAAAATCATGTTACAAATCAAACATATTTGCAATAATTAGGATTAAAAAGGTTATCACGAACCTTGTTGTATCCTAAGCCATATCGATTATTTTTAAATTTTAATTCTTCCCATGGCCAAACAATTCTAATTTCTTCCTTGCATTTATTCGTCATTTTTTCTATCATAGGGACT
>JASDQU010251695.1:16365-27988 GCA_032191745.1 Picea mariana
GGTTGGGCTTCCACAAGGTGATGAGTTGGTTCAAATGTGCCCCTTGTGGAGAAGTTCTTGGATATGATGTTTTATATCCTTATTTTCTAGCAGAGAGCAGTGATAGACTAGCCCATTGGGTAGCGGTGCATCAGGGGTCATATCAATGGGATGCTTGACCTGACAGTGCAGAGGTACCCCAATAGGTGATGAGAAGACATCTTTGTATTCTTCGACGACCTTATTCACTTTATTATGCTGCATGGAGAGGTCAACCGTAGAGGCCATGGATGTGGCTGCAACCTTTCACTAACTCTGAGAGAGAATCATGAAGAAGACAAACTTCTCAGTCTGAGAAATGACCTTCCTACATTGCTTAGAAGAGATCAAGGAAACAACACTAGGTGGGACTACCTCGGGAAACCTGTACAATTTCCTATTCAAAGTAATAATAACACTGCGAGGTCTAGACTCATATACAACATGACGTTTCCATAAATAAGGTTGTCCTAAAAGAACATCATGAACTTCAATGGGAGCAACATCACACAATACCTCATCTTTGAATGGCTTGATCTCATACGACAGGAGACATCTTTGGCTGGCACAAACATCACTTCCTTGATGAATCCATCAGATGGTGTAGGTTTGCGCGTCCGACATTGTCGGCAGGGATATATGCTTGAAAAACTATACTGAGATGAGTTTCTTCTGGATACCGCTATCAATTATGAAGTGCAATGGAGTTCTTGTTACCCACATTTGTGAATGAAAGAGGTGATCACCTTCCTCTGGCTCATCAGGTTCACTGAGATGGATCTTGGTGGTAGCAATGGTGGCACTAGGTTCCACGTCGATGATCTATCTCCCCTTTTATGGTTCTCACTCAGAGTCAGAACCTGCATCTGATTCAAAGGATTTTACCTTAGCCACCAATGACAACTTTGAGCGGCAATAAATAGTGTTATGTCATGGTCTCTTATGGAAGTTGCACCACTTCCCAATATATTTCTTCATCTTGTCATTATACTTCTTTTCTTATGGCTTGGAATGGTTGTATTGAGGTTTCCCATATTTTCTATGTCCTTTGTTCTGTCGATTGGGGCTGCCCTTACATTTCTTTTGCTGTGAGGGGTTCCGAGACCCAAACTATCGCGTATTTTGTTTCGGCTTCTGCTCGATTTTGAAGGCATATCAATAGGCCACGAACAATGATGAGATGTCTAAAAAATCCATTTATGTCTGGATGTATCTATTTAGACTGTCGCGGTACTTGAGCAGCATACATCGCTCAAAATATTTCATACCTAGCTTGGTGCACAAGGTATGGAAGACATTAGTGAACTCTAGCATTGTTTGGTCTCTTTCATGTCATAGTGTGGTCCATCTGGTATACAAGTCTCCATAACTTCCAACATGGTAGTATTGTTCCTTAATAGAATCCCTGAAGGAATCCCAAGTGGGTGCAACTGCAAATAATTTGGATCCCTCTATTTTATTTTTCTCACAGAAAGTATCTCACCAATCTTTGACATGGGGGACGACCTTGAGGAGAGAAAATGTAATGTTTTCTCTATCGAAAAAATTGTCCACAGAAAAATACCCTTCTATAAGATTTAACCATTTATCTACGGCATCTACATCTATTTGAACTCCAAATATAGGAATATAAAAATCTATTTGTACCTTGAAGGGGGCGACACCTCCGCTTGAGGTGGATGCGTTGCTTCTTGACAGTCGTTGAAGGATTTGTGCAAAATTGTCCATCATCTCATTCCTTTATCACTCAAGGGATTCCTCAAGAATTTTTTTAAAAGGATCTCCTATCCCATCTCCTTTATTTTCACCCATGATGGAAAATTTCCTTGGTGTGCGAGATCAGTTGTCCTCAAGAGAAACAAACTCGAGACCCAACTCTCTATACCCTAACTGTGTCGGGGACATGCATTAAAAAAACAATAAGGAGAAGACCAATCTGATACCACTGATCTCGATTTATGAGTGGAAATGAAATGAAACCACATATTTATAATATTAAAACATAGGAACAATGAACAATAACATAGATACAATAAAACTTGACTTCTATTAAATAAGAAATATGTTGAAAACTGTAAAATGCATATTGAAAACAAGCTTTATAGAATGGTGGCATCTTATCTCTGAGAAAAGATGTGACGATTATGCTAATTTGCAAGAATATGAGTAAAATGAGGCTATGAAGGAATTTTTACAATAAAAATGAATTACAAAACCCTAGACATTCAAAAACCCAACCTTGGGAGATGAAGCGCCAAAATTCATGTGGGCCATGTTGGGCTAAGTTAGTACATCAACTTTCTGGGGTCGTAACTTTTGCATACAATCTTCGTTTAGGGTGCACGATAGCTCGTTGGAAATGTATTGACGAGGATATTCATTTAGGGGGATAATTAAAAGGATTTGTGTATCATTGAGGTGTCTGATCATGAAAAAGCGTCGTTTGGGCTCTCAAAATGGCCCCGAATGTTTAGGATCCGAAAAATTGCTAAAAATAGTAAGTTTCCAAAAACATGTTTTGAGCAAGTTGGAAAAATTGAGTGGCCATAGATATCCTCTTGTATCAAACAAATTGTATGGTGGCTCAGCTCCCTCGAAGAATCAATCAAAATTTGCATCCTAGAAGGAAGCAAAGAAGCATAATGTAGTGGCACTTAAGACCATTTTCAATGCACTCTCAGATTCTATCAAAGAAAGCATAGAACCACATTCTTCTACCAAGGATATATGGATGAATCTAGAGAAGGTATATCAAGACAAAACCATCAAGGACAATGAAGGTAAATATTCTCCAAAATATTTTGATTGCAATAATTCTAAATGTGATGATGTTGAATGCTCTCCTGCAAATAAAGAAGAAGATATAGAAGAAGTTTGTGTAGAATCACCTAACAATTATCTTATAGATGAAGAGAAATATTTGTTGAAGTTTAAAGAAACTTTTTTATCTGAGTTCGATTATGTTAGCATGGAAATAGGACATTATTCAATTTTGTTTGAGTATCTTGAAAAATACACTAAGGATGTCCTAGAAATTTACATAAGGCATACCATGGCACTAAAGAAAATACTCAAAGAACAAGAAGAAAGTAAAAAGACTCAATTGGAAGAAAAAGAAGAAGAGATCAAGAGAATAAAGAATGAAATAATTAGTCAAGCAGAAGAAAAGAAGAATGTAGATGATGAGCTTAGCAAAATCCTTGAAGTCAATGTAAATATAAAGACCTATATTGAAGAGGCCAAAAGGATAGAGGAACTATTGAAGAATCAGGTAAATGAAAAGGAATAATAATGTCATAAGGAGGGAGAATTTTTTTTTGATCTTAGAAGGAAAGTAGAGAAGTCAAACACTCACATCAAGTTCATGAACAACTCAACATTCTTGGGTGAAATCCTAGATAGTCAAATATCTTCAAATGATAAATTTGGTCTTGGATACAACAAGGAAGTTGCACACTCTAAAGTTGGATCTTCTAAAAATCATGATGTAGGCCCCTCATTTTCAAAAGGTGAAATTAAAGCTGCAAGTCAAGCACCAACACAAAGAGAAAAAACTTCAAAATTTCAAAGCAACGAAGATAACAAGAAGCAAGTTCTACAGCTCAAAGCAAGTTCAGAAGAGACACACCTTCAAAGTGGACACAAAAGAAAAGCTATGAAAATATTTTCAATGGTCACTGTTTATCATGTATTGAATATGTTACAAAGCTTTGGATTGCAAACATTGTGCAAGGAGAGATGTTGGAAGATTCATCTTAAGATGTTGGAGATGTAATCTTGTGGGACACATTGTTGCACATTGTCACACCATGAGATGTTACAAATGCAGTGGGTTTGGCCACAAATCCTAGGATTGTTGGAACACAAAGAGAGATTCCATGAGGAGTGCTTCATACAATATGGAAAGAAGAGAAAAGAAACTTGGAAGGAAGAAAATGTTGAAAATATGGAAGCTCAAAGTACAATTTCTGAGAATTTGGGACACTCTGAGAAGTGGATGAACAAGACTGAATAACCAAACATGAAGGAAGAGGAAAAGAATCAGGAAATCTTTACTTTTTTCGAGGAATATGTGGGACAAAAATGGGTAGCATACCTTTGGTAAAATCCTCAAGAAGAGGGTTGTACAGATGAGTTGCAACATGGTTTGATTGTATAACTTTATTTATGCAAGGTCTGAGATGGTTAGTTTCAGGTTTTCATGATTATATGCTTGCTTGATGAATGTATGGTGATAATATGTGGTTGAGTGTTGGAGCATATGCTTAATGTCTATCTCGGATGCATGGTACTAAACCTAGAGTGTGGTGATGCAATACCTCCCATCCTAAATCCCTTTTATGCAACATTATGTTGTAATTGCATTGTGAACCCCGAAATAGGGGTGCCAAGGATCGTTTGAGCTTCCTTGATTCAATCACTATCAGGGTCAAATATCCATATGACCAAAGTTTAATATAGAGGCGATAAACCTTGTTCTCCTCATATGCCTGAAGGACCTCTTCCCTCTCTTTGTATGACCAAGGATAATGACCTCGCTCAACTCTTCACGCGCTAACCTCCCATCGAGGATTGATGGTCATACTTGAACTAGCATGGACATCTACACTCAAGAACGATTACAAAGTCCCAACTAGCACGATGTTTACCTCCTTTCTCGAGTTCTGCAGTGTAATATGCATGTTGGCGGATAGACCAATGTGATCCGTCGATTTATTGGCGGGTGATGATCTACGATCGGTGTGGATTGTGGGGAATTTTAATATCTAGGGTTCAACAATATAAAGAAATAGCCAATTAACTTTTCAACTTCAGAGTCAGAAGACAACAATAGGGTTTATAATCAAAACAAATTAAATGGTAGGATAATGCGAAAAAATTCTTTGTAATGCCACTAATGATGCATGAAGGATGGAGTGATGGGTATTAAACCATAGAATAATATTTGAAGGATGTGGGTTTGAAACCCATAAAGGAGGAATGAAAATAAGCATGGCAGTAAAACAAGATTCAAAACTTTTTTCCATTTTTCCTTGAGACAACAAATATTGACAAATGGAAAAGGAGGTCGAAAGTTTCAAGGGAATTTACTTTAAAAATAGAAACAATACTATATAAAACAAAGACTGGAGTTATGTACACAGAGTTCATGCAGTTTGAGTTGGGAATACTGAGTTTCGAAATGAGAGTTTATGCAAGAAATTTTTTTAATCAAGAAAATTCCATGAAACAAAGACTAATTCTTTAGAAGTATCCCAAATCAATTTAATAAGAAAAATAAAATACAACATGCTCAGACAACAATTCCAACATAAAAATTTCAAAAATTATTACTACAAAAAGAGCATGCATTCGATGGATAACAAGCTAGAGTAGCATACCTTTTCCAATGCTTTCAATTCTTTTGCTAATCAGTGCTACAATTACCAAAAATGATAAGCTAAGCTCCTTTATCAGGCTATGTTACAAATCAAATGCTAAAACAAATAACGATGGTGGTATACCTAAAATTGGAGCGTAAATTCGTCCACCCTAACACATTGAATGCATGGCAGCATCACACCATCCAAAATCACTACCCACAACAATCTTATAATACACATCAGATTCCACTTTCAATCATTAACAAATCACAGGCCTAAACTATTGCCAAGTATGAAAGAAATAACACACCATATAACCACCTCAACAACCATATTAACTATCATCTTGGATGACGACCCAAAACTTCACATCGAACGTTCTCATTTCAACCTCTATTAAACCCACATTCAAAACAAATCGACGATGTAATGAATATACATATTTGACTTCGGCTATCAAAAACAAATTTTACACAATATCCAACACTATATAGTATCAACATTGAGTTCATATATTATGCCATATGTAATATGCATCGTGACTTCAAACCTTTTAATTGCAACATGCTAGCTTTTCCCATATAGACATGACACCATTCATATGTGTGTGTGTGTGTAATGTGAAGTGCGATGACATTTGAAGTTTGCACCAAATTTTTATATGATAAACCATATCATCCTATGCTATATGCATAAAAATGAATTTGCAAGACTTTTGAACCATATCGTGTAGTTAATCACCTAACCATTATGATATGTACTTTTCGATGTCTTATATACTTTTGATAAGAGATATAACCAACCTTTTATGACTCATGATCTGCATAACATAAGTTTCAAGAAAATAATCATAATAGCATCTTATGAGTATAATGTATGTAGCATAGAGGATTTTTGAAGCTTTATAGAAACAACTTTTTTCTTTCTTTGTAACCAAATTAGAAGTGGAACTCATAATCAAATTGAAAGAAGAAAACATTATCACTGCGTAACGTGGATGAAGCCATTTCAGTAGATTAGTAATGTTAAATCCTAGGGAATATTTGAAAATAAACATACCTTCTTTCTCCCTAGGGGGTCCCACCTAATTCATACCTTCTTTCTCCCTAGGGGGTCCTGCCTAATTCATACCTTCTTTCTCCTTAGGGGTTTCCACCTAATAGTTATATATTTTATATCATAGATAGTAAAAAATTCAATTGTTCCTTGCAACTATTTGTAGCCTATGATATTATTGATGATTTTATGAGTCAACAATTAACACGACTATTCCAAAGTTATATTTTTCTAAGAGTTACAATGTTTTGCACTTGCTTAATAATTACTATCTTCCTTGCCTATGATCATTCGTTGATTTTTGGATTATTCAATACACCCTTAAATGACTTACAATGTCTAAATTTTTCACCATTGTGCAAAGAATAAAATGATAAAAAATTATTGGCTAGTGTGATGAGCATCATTACCATGCCCCAACTTGTTTTCATGACACTAGAAATATATATAAAATTATACCTCTTTGTCATTGCATAATAGAGGAAAAGTTACATATTTTGAGGTAATGAAACTTATCACACTAATTGTCAAAATTGATTTGTGGGTCTCCCGTGCCATTGCATATTTCCTCAAGTTTCAAAACTCTCATGCTTTGTAACTAGAGTCTCGTTGGTGTGCATTCTCTCCAAGGTTATATATTTTTGCATGATAAAGACATCACAATATTTTTCAAAAAGTAAACTTGTAAACCGATGTGACCAATATTAAAAATTAGAAATGATTGAAGATATTATGGGTCATGATCTTTTTAGTCTCTGCCTCCGCCCAAGGCAGGGAATATAGCTTCTGCCTTGTGGTCAAGGCGTGTTGACCAGGTATTAATGGGTACGTTTTGTTACATTAAATGGTGCGTTTTGCAATGTTTTTGCAAAGTTTATACTAAGTTTTTGTAATAATTTTATTAATTTGAATATTTTTGAAATTCAAAAACTTTTTCAGAATTTTCTGATATTCATTATCGTTTTTTTCATTGGCCATTGAAACTTGGGCTGGGACTGAAATCCCTGGTATGTTTTAATTATTTTACCTATTTACCAGTCTTGTCTTGTAAAATGGATTTTTAAAATTACAAATTATAATTGGCGAGAATCTGACCCCTTCTCACATTTATGTCAGGCTTTGAAGCACCCAAAGTCAGAACTCTGGCCCCTTATGACATTTTTGACACCCCTTCTAACATTTTTGACAGGATTTGAAGCTTGCAACGTTTCACTGGAGTCGAAGGCATCCAAACAACTTTGCATTTGAAGGCATCCCCACAACGCTCCACCTTGGATATGCTCCTGCTCCATATGTGTGCATGCAATGCTCCACTTGAATGCTCCACCTGTGTACGTGCAATGCTCCACTTGGATGCTTGAAGCCATTTAACCTCCCATGTATTCTTATTTTTAGGGTTCAACCTCCCCTGCATTCTTATTTTTAGGGTTCATTCTATTGAAAACATGATGGGAGAGAGTGCTTAAAGACAGATTGATGGAATTGATGAAAAGGAAAGATTGATGGCATAATGGAAATGGCATGACAAATGGTGTTTCATGGCGAGGGCATTCAAGGGATTGCAAGGCATCAAAGGGAGGCTTAGAAGGCTCAACAGATTACAAGGCATCAAAGGGAGGCGGATTAGAAGGCTCAACATATTACAAGGCATCAAAGGGAGGCTTAGAAGGCTCACTAGACGGTTCAATATGCTATAGGCGGTTTGATGGTGAGGGTGTTCATAGAAAAGGGATTACAAGGCTCACTCGGTAGGCAGTTTGATGGTGAGGGCGTTCATTGGCGAGGGATTACAAGGCTCAGTTGGTGGGTCAAGCGATTGTGGGCAATTTTATGGTGAGGGCATTCAATGAAGAGGGATTACAAGGCTCACTAGGTGGGTTAAGCAATTGTAGGCGATAGTGTGTGCTTGCTGCATTTCATGATAAAAAAATATTTTCTCAATTATGCCTCCATTTTATAAATTAAAAAAAAAAAAAGTCTAGTGGTGGACTGCTAGAGAAACAAATCCAGAACCAACAACAAAGGCATGAATAGAGAAAGAAGCACAAACTATTCCATATTTAACAAATCCAGAACCAACAACAAAGGCATGAATAGAGAAAGAAGCACAAACTATTCCATATTTAACAACAATAGATTCAATACCTAGAAGGAAATACAGTTTCAGAATCTTGCTTCCTAAAAGCATAATGAGATTTCAAAATCAGATTGGTAATTCTAACAATTCAATACCTTTGATATTCATATATTCATAGTATGTATAATTTGTATAATCTCTATTCATATATTCATAGAAGGTATAATTTGTATAATCTCTAGGAATCTAACCTTGAATGTATTCAACTGTGAAAGGTTTAGTGCAGTTTGAAGAGAAGAGTACAACAAGATGATGTACCTGAACACAACTCCTTGTTCCTTGTTTTGTGTATGGGTTGTATCAACGACCTTGCGTACGGGGGTGTATCAGTGAGATTATAAAGAAGTATGATATTTTGTGAAAGCACACCACTCTCTTCTGGGTAAAGAGTTGCTTTATCAACTTCTTCATTTGCAAATGAATCTATTCACTTATCTTTATCATCCCTGCAGGGCCTTATGTTTACACCACCTAGTCCCAATCAATCCATCTACATCCAGATCCCAACAGGGCCTTATGCTTGATATGCTTACATGACTTACTTCCTTCTTTCTCGAACAGGTTCAAACTTTCCCATTCATTAGATTCTAGTGGACTGTGGTTGTATCTAGCAACGAAGTTGAATCTCACGAACCATAAATTATACCATTTGAAGCTTAACCTGGCCTACCTCGACGACTCTCACTTTCACTCCTTTAAACGACACTCTGAGAGTAGTGACTGACAAAATACCCCACCAAATTGGTCCTTCTCCCCTATCCCATCGGCAGTAAAGAAAAACGATAAATGTGGCTTGCACAGTGTTGGTTTAAGAACCATAACCTACGAACTTCATCTCAGAGCTTTCGAGGCTCAAGCATCTAGATCTCTCTGGAAGTAACTTCATTGGTCTCGTTCCACTGGGTGCAAGTCTTAAATCACTTTTCCAATCTTCTCAACACTACAATTTAATTGGGCCTACAATCCTAATCTCACCAGAACTCTGCCTCTCGATATCGAAAATCTAACGAACCTRCAAAATATATGGCTGGCRGGATGCAACCTCGTYGAAGAAATTCCAGAGACTTTAGGAAATCTTGCGGAGCTAACAAACTTGGATTTATTCGTGAATAGGTTCTCTTGTTCGATTCCCGAAAGCATCACGAAGTTGGAAAATGTTGTACAAATTGAGATTTACCAGAACATTTTATTGGGTCCCATTCTAGTGGGCATGGGCGACCTAAAAATATTAAAGAAGTTCGATGCTTCCATGAATTTGCTCAACGGTTCAATTCCCACTGGGTTGGGAAGCTTGAATATGTAATCTTAGAATCTGTATTAAAACAACTTGGTCGACGAAATACCTCCAGGCCTGGGTAGGCTTACAAACCTCATCGAAATAAAACTCTTCTTGAATAGATTAATCGACACTTTACCGGAGAACCTATGCAGAAATTTGGAACTTCAAGCACTAGATATTGTAGAAAAAAAACTATCCAAACCAATTATCATTTAAATGTTCAATGAAGGCTGCAACTAGGAGCCAACTAGCACAAAGACAGTCCACTCTCCAAGCCTGTGTGCATGTTGTGGCTTAAGGCATGAAGGCCACATAGCCAAGACATGGGCAGACACTAAGACACATGCAAGCACAGTCCGAGGTGTTTATTTTTATTTTATTGTTTTCATGTATTACATGTGTAATAACCCACTTACCCCCACATTAATTTCAATCTAATGACTTGTATTAAGATTTGAGAATGATTTATTTAAACGAAAATGTTGTCACAGGTAGAAAAGATTTCTAGCAGTTCTCGACGAGGACGAATGAGCAAGGAGCTCTATTTGACAAAATTATTTATAGACAGAAAGTTACATAGGAAGAGGTTCTGATGAATAAATAATAAAATGTATGGTTGTCTTCTTTCAAGATCCAACTTGTCTATCAATTCACTTGACTGAAAAACAGAAACTACAGGATATTCAGAATTTAATGTAGAGACGTCAATTTTATTTATTTATTGAAGGTTCGAAAATGATAAAATATAGTAAACATTCTATAATTTGTTCACCTGTCGATCCACTAACTGCCATTTCAGTTCATACTCACACAAACATAGTAAAATAATGACAATGCATCTAACCTTCATAGCAGCAGTAGCCATGGCGATTTTCATGGCATATTTTTGACCTGTAAAGATCGCCTATCACAATGGACCAGTTATGGAGGGTCCATTGAAGAGGTCGGTTACTGTAAGTGGGAATCTTAACCATAAGCATTGAACAAAATCCATATTGTGATTATTAGTAAAGGCTACGATTTAAATTTTCATTATAAATGTGATGCTAAAAAAATATAAACAATTACATTTAAAGAAATCCACTACATCCACACATAGTCCAACGACAATCAGGCGGAGTTGAAAAAGTATATAAGATTTTAAGACTTAAATTCTTAAATGTGGAGACTTAAATTCTTCACGCGTCTTAACCATTAAAAGTCTAAATATAATACGACCACAACGCCATCAACAATTGCAAAATAACGAGAAAACAAGAGCAAAAAGACGCCAACAACATGGCATGGGTTCGACTCTCGAATCGATGAGCAATATTAATCATCTAGGAGGAATATGATCTCCACAGAGTCCGTTGTTATTGGAATGATTATTAATTTTTTATCAAATTATTACGTTATTATTATATTATTATAGTTAATACATCTCTGTTTAACCTTCGAAACATCAATCCTCCTACGTCCCAAAATCCTCTAAGTCCCACGATTTAATTAAGATTAAAATTTTAAATGGGGTTGGTGACCATAACTGAAGCATCTCTATCCAAACGTTACACTTTATTTGAGGCAGGGACTAGCCACTGCGTGGCTATCTCTTGTTAGTCCCTGCCGGAAGGCCAAGGGCAGGGACTATAGCGATGAGTTCATCGCTGACTTTCAATTAGTTGTTAGTTGACTTCGAAATTTTTGTAAAAATGGTAATGTTTAACATAGGAAATATATAAACCTTATTTTTTTAATAATAAATTTGTGGATTTGTCACAATTTCATTGG